>JAZGTK010022862.1:0-10135 GCA_036877625.1 Ambastaia sidthimunki | reverse complement strand
TTTACTGTGCATCTCAGACTCTGTTTTGCTTATGTATCATGGCCACATGGGCCCAGACAGCCAGATATGTTTGTTACAGCACAGATGTCAGTTGAGATTATGCAGCGATGACTAGGTGACAGTTTGTCAGTCTCAACCAGTTAGTGGGGGTCTCAGAGCAGGGATTGAGCACTGTAGCTGAAGTTTCTGTGTGTGTGCGGAATAATGGGGCTTATGAAAGGCAAAGAGAGAAACACAGGCAGTCCGGCAGCAGCAGTAGGCAAATCACGAGGGGTTTCATGACTGAGTGAAGGCTTCTTAATCATAAGACTTTTTGCTGGACTGATTGTGTCTGTCCCGTTGTTCTGGACGTGTGCTGAATTCCAGCACACTGGGTTGCAACAGCATTTCTGACACTCTGTGGATGAAAAATATAGCTTACGTGGCTTTCACACATTACTGATATTGTATTTATGTGCTCTAGGGTTTGGCGAAAGCACATCTATATCGGTGGGTGTTGTTATTTCCTGTTTGTTTGCTTGTTGATGTGTTGTTATGCATCATGTTGTTTTAATTGAGTGGGTTTTGTTGGGTGATTGTGATCATTTGTATGCAGGGATGTATGGGCTGGTGGGTGGTTCACATCTGACATGTTTCCTCTTTAGCTTAAATCACTCATTGCAGTTTTTGTAGGGTGGTTCAATAAATGCATAAAAATGCTTTTTTAAATAAAAAATAACAGGTAAAGCTCTTAATTGATGGATTTCCATTCCAAACAGCTGCCATGTTAAGCATTATGATTTCTCTCACTGATTTTTTTACGAGTGGCGATAAAAAAAATCCTTATGCCGTTTCTTCCTTAGACGTGTTCAATAAAAATGACAAAAAATAATAAAGTAATTTGCTTGATCAAAAATGCATGAGAACAGGAGTTGTTAAATTCTCTCACTGTGTGTGTTGCAGCTGCGGGGCGGCCCTCGTGGCCGGGATGTCACTGTGTACCCTGCCAGACGGCGGTGGACGCTGAGGGCCACGAGCTGCCCGCCCAGTGCAGGGGGCAGAAGAAAAAACACCACGACCACGACATGAATCTCTGTTGGAACGAGATCAAACGCAAGTCCCACAACATCAGGTATTGCCTCCCTGTCACATAATCCCTGCAGCAGGTCCATATCTTCTCAGGACAATTAACCTTTCCATAGCAATATCAGTTTGACATGCATATATCACTAATTCTCCCAAGAGTCTCTGGGGCACAAATTAAATTATTGATTGAGTCTAGGAGGTGTATGAGCAACTGTTTTGCATGCCATTTGTACGTCCATGATGCGCTGAGCTTTGTTTATATACTTAGCCTACTAATTACAGACCCGACCCCAACTTTTCTCTGGGGACACGTTTGATAGTATGTGATTGGTTCAGACAGTTCCCTGCAGCACAGGGTAATAGGATCATCCCAGGACAGCCAACAGTAGCACGGGCCTCGTCAGTATTCCGACATCATCCAGCCCAGAAGGAAGGATACAGCCATACAACCATCACATATAATGGAAATGGATGGAATACTAAGTGGCCTCTACAGAGGACCCGCAGGGATTACATTGCACCAGCGTTCCAGTGACAGTACGTTTTTATTAGCAGGCTGGTTTTTTTTGACTGACAGATGTCCTTATTAAGTGGCTATATTTTTGTTTTTTTTGCCTTGGCATCAGTTGAATGCAACAGAAATAATTTTTGTTGGATTGGATTGTGTTTTCCTTTTTGTTTAAAGCAAGCTTTTTTGCAGACCTAGAGTTAATTTTTTATTTTTGACTGTGTTTTGAACTGTTTTATTTGTTTTATTTGCTAATACTGAATCACTGCTTGATTTTGTAGATTGTCTTCCAGAGCAACAGAGCATGAATAATTTACTCAAAATATTAGCAGTTTTTTATTCTTTTTTAGGCACAGTGACAAAGAGAGATATCAAACAGAACTTGCTGGTGGGACAGAAGAGAACAGAACGTTTCTTTGTCGTTCTCATTAGAATGTTTGGCTTTATTGGGGTCCACTTGCTCGACAGTGAATATGCTGTGACCGGGGGGGTATGTGGCCGAGGGGGTTATATGGGTGGACAGTGGCATGCTGGGAATGTGTAACTGGCATTGCTAAATGTGTAAATGTCTGGATGTTTCTCACCTCTCTGATTGGCCAGCTATGAGTGGGTGCTGATGGCATGAGTCATAAACCACATCCTGTGATCTGCTCAGAGAACATCTCTGTCTGTGATAAATTATAAATGATCAACACATTTAAAGTCTATATTGATTGCAAATAAAAATGCTGTTGCTTAATGCTGTTGTAATGTTTGATGTTTGTTAAAATGACTGTGTTTAGCAACAAAAAAAACTGCATACAGATATACAGGAGAATGAATGGTAATTAATAGAATTTTCATTTTCTGTCCAAACCACAAAAGGTCTCTACAAGACCAAATAAGCACTATAAAGCACAATAAAATGTAATCCATATTTTGTGCACATTCCATTGTATAGAAAAAGACTCTTGCATGCAGTAGCATACTGTACAATTTTGGAATGACATGAGTTGAATTGACATTTTTGGATGAGCTGTTCTTTTAAGTATGTGAATAATTTGAAAGAGGATCAGTGTCTTAGCCTTTCTTTAGACTGATGGTGTTTTGCTCAGAGGTCGCAGTGGTACTGCGTGGTATAACGGAGGGACTTTGATTCCGTTCTGTTCCATGCACAGTGCTGAACAGCAGGGAAGAGCATGGTGACCTTTCAGTAAAGCCTTATTCTGGTCTTTTTACCAGCGGGCTGCAAAGGCTAGATTGAGCACTAACAGCAGGCTAATTGCTGTTCTTTCTTTGAGCCTAGATTAGAATGTTAAAACCTCTAGCTAATGGGTCTACTGTCATGTTAGGCTTGACATACACTAAATGCACTTTGCATGTTTGAGTGTAGGCTATGAAGGAGTGGAAATGGACTATTTTGTGCAGGGCTTATGTCTGTTTTTATTTTTAGAAGCAAGATGTTCCTTTTTTTTTAAACTTGAAGAACTTTCCCGTGAACTTTGAAAGGCAGAAAGTGTGCTGTGTGTGGGTAGAAGAAATCTTATATCGGTTACAGACTATTAAGGAAGTAACCGCAGAAATAAACTGAGTTGCAGAAATAACTTCCCATAGTGACAGAGTTAGTTGTGTCAGTACTATTTCAAAATAAACAACTCATTTGTTTTTTTCTTAAATATCATTATTAAACATGTTGAGGAATCGTTATTACCTTGTGGTTGAGTCTCACTTCGGTCAACACAGAGATGCAAAAGCATGTTTTTCTGTCTGCTTAGCTTATTTTGGGCTGAAATTCTGACATTTTCTGCTTATTATGAGGCATCTTCTAACTGTGTTGCAGCTGACTGTAAACACGACCTTTTCAAACTGTGCCGAAACCCACACATTTGTGTTTGTACCAGACAGGTGTTTCAATCCTCATGCCCTTGTAGGAACAGCATCGGTTGCATCATAACAAGACACCCGAGATCAAGAGTCTCATGAAGGAGATGGTTGTATCTGTGAAGTTTATTTGGATCGGTGTGCTGTTGTTTCAGGCTTTTGTCAAGATTTTTGCTTGGGCTTGCAAATAAACTCTCTTTTCAAAAGCCCTAATGAACAAAAAAGTCTAAAGGCACATGAATTATTTAGCACAGGAAGTCTACCCGACTGCATTTAAATCAAATAAAGCTAGGCCCGCACGCTTATCTATCAGCTCCGGGCAGAGATGATCACTCTCTTTTGCTAGCTAGACACAATGCACTGCTGATACAGTTGCCCTCTATCCCGGTGTCTGTTTTCAAATCTTTTTCCAGTGAATAATAATCACGAATTGACATAAACAACCGAGTGACCCAGCATGCAAAGAAGATCTGTCCCGTTGACAAATGAGAAATTGTAGTAAAAGCTCAGTCAGGTTTTGCTGGGATAAGCTGCCCTGGCAGTTAAGCTGCAGTCATCGTTCCTGACTTGGCACAAGTGTTACTTAGGGGAAGCTGATGGTAGCGTGGGCCAAGACTAGACCACCCAGCGCAGACCCGGGCTGCAGCAGTTTGGATCTGCTATGCTCTTATGGTGAAGTAACTCTAGCTTGCGCTCTCCTGACAGCCCTTGTTAAACTCTTACGTCTGCTAGTTCTCAACAGAGGCCTGGCCCACGATCTGCCTCAGATAAAGCATTTACACATGTCTTCTAGGTTAGCACAGATAATTTATTGTTTAAGCTAGGCTTTATTGGAAGTGAGTGAATATATGAATATGTGAGTGTCTATGCATGATGCATATCTAAAGCAGCATCTTGCTGGAGATGTATTCCCTCTCGTATGTTTGCTGGAGGTACTGTAGGGGTGTTTTCTATAAGGGCACAAGGGAGACAGTGCCCCTTCAAAAATATTCGAAATAAAACAAAACAAGTAATATAAAATATGAGGTAGAATAATGTATAAACCATTCATTTTTCTAAAGTAACACTGTGACACCAGGTGACACAAGTGGATATAGTTTCACAGGAAGACAGAGACACCTTATATTTACTTTTGCATTTGGCCAACATGTTTATCTGAATGCACATTTTATCAGTACATTCCTTGGGTATCGAACCTATGACCCTGGTGTTGCTAGCACCATGCTCTACTACAGGGTAAATGTCATATGAGTTAAATAATAATAATAAAAAGATGCATTAAGTTTTCTTGTTACTGTAAGATTGAAATTATTATTTTTGAGGCAATGCAACAAACAAAGTTGATGAGTTTTGATCTGTCTTGGATTATATAAACTGTATTTTAATATAAAATTACATAAATATTATAGTGTTGGTTGCTTGGTAAGAAAGTGTTGCTTGTGTTCCATGCATGGAAACTGTGTAAACATGAAGAAACATGAATTTACATTTGGGCACAAAACTCTCAAACACAGAGAGGAAGCTTCTCGTTTTAGTTCACCCCACCTCAACAGAGATTCTTATATGAAATATTCCTGTGAGTGTTTATGCATGTACACAGGAAATGGACTGATATACAGATGCAGTATTTGTATGCAGGTAAATGCCTGTACGTCAGCTCTTTGTGTTTGCTTTACTGTGTCTTACAAAATGTAGGTTAATGAAGGAGGCGAGTCAGACAGTGCTGGATTGTAAGGCTCATTTCCCCCAGGGCACCATTGCTGTCTTTAGCCGGTAGCAGCGCTACATCTCAGGGGCTGTGCTTGGAGACAAACCTTCTAGCCCTTTTTCTGTTTTATTCAGTGTTACATGTAGAAGCTTATGTTGCTAAGACGACAGGCCTCACAGCAGAAGAGCTGTAGGCTAGTCTTTTAAATATGGAAACACAAATAAGAAGGACAGGAAATCACCATACACTTTATTTTTTATCTTTAGCATGTAATTACTCTGTGAACCATGAAGCAAGTGATGTTCACTGATAGTTGTCGTACAGCCTGACCAAAGAGCCGGATTTTAACTAATGCCTCATTTTTGTATGTTGGTTTAATTGGTAAAAATGAGCCAAGTTATTGTTTCCAAAAGGAGGTGGGAGTTTGCAGATGACATGACACCCACCTGCCTCGTAATGAACAGTGACGAGTCTGTATACAGGCGACAGGTAGAACATCTGGTGTTCTGTTGCGGCTGTAACAGTTGCTGTGGAGATGTCTGTGTCTTCCACCTCTGATTCCTGTAATTTCAGAGGGCCTAAAGTGCAACAATCACAACAACTCCATCATCAAGAAAGAGCAACAGATGATGAACTTCCTAAGGCAGCTACAAACACTCAACCTGCCACAAGCACTAATGACCAAGATGTTTTGATGGTGTCTCAACGTGTAATTTGGATCGACCACCAACAGAGGATGAAATTTTGGTTTATAACAGGGGCAGATGGATGCATGTTGTCGGCATTATTGATTTATTATTTATATAATGTAAAAATGTAATTTAATCAATTTAACACTTGTTTACATATTAAGACATTTGAAAAAAACTGAAAAGATTTACTGTAAAAAAATTGCTTTTAAAAGCATGACTAAACAGTAACTTATTGACAACCCTAATATATGTATATGTATCTGTTCCTAAGATATTCACAGATTTTTATTTTTTGTGAAAGATACAAGTTCACAACATGTACAGAACCATCACTTTTTTTACACAACCTATTGCCTGCTGCTAAGCGCCACGTAAAAATCAAGTAAAATGTGATCGGTGGTTTAATATATCAGTCAGACAGCCCCTTCATATCTTAATGGATGGTTCTTGGCCAGTATAAGACACGATATGCATCAAATTTAATGTTGATAGTTGAAATTTTGGCTTGCAACAGTCTTTGTCTAGTGAAAGTGACAGGCTATATTGTCGAGCACAGACAGAGAGAAAAACAAAAAAGTGCTTCACATCAAACACTACATATACTGTACATATACTGATAAATCTATACATATTTCATTTTATATAAAAACACAAACTAAATATTTAACATTTATTTAAAAGCTGACGTCAATTTATTGCTTTTTTATACACTTTTTTTCCTGATAAGGAATCCTTGATCAAGCTCACATGGCCAATTAAAACTTATTCTGATTCGGAATTATCCATTAGAAATGGTTTGTGTTTGTCATGCCATGTGTGAATGGTGTAAAATAACTCTTTATTGGCCAGTGGTGTTGATTACTGTTCCCCACATGTCTGATGGTTTATATTAAACAAGCATCATTATAAAGCTGTCAGATCACTCCACACAGCTGTCACCTGTTTGCTTCCACTCACAAACAGACCCTAATGCATTACTCATGTAGCCAAAACCAGCCGTTGATCCATACTAATAAGCTATGCTTTTCTAGATACCTCCAGCATGTGCCATCTCAGTGCTGCAGGCCAAAAGCCATTAAAAGCCCCCCATTAATCTCTATTTGTTAACTGAAGGCTGGATCTTGCTCTGTAGGAAGGTTTATAATACCTGGAAAGGCTATTTGATAGCATTCCAAACAGTTGCTTGGCTGATTCATGAAGCCCTGGAAGTATTCAACCCGCATTTCTGGGAACACTTCTTTTAAACCAATCATCTTTTAAGGAAAACCATAGATTTGGAAAACCAATTTAGATTTGCTTAATCACTGGATATTAAAACATATATAAATGAAGTGAAAGATATTAACTAGATATTTATGAGTCAAAATATCTATGAGTCATTTCTGAGTTATGTCTGTAAAATCATCTGTACTTCTTTTGAACAGACAAGTATTCTAATTTACATTTTCAGCCATTTTTTGTCCAGCCGTTTACGGAGTCTGCTGTGACATTATTCGGATGTTTTAGTTTTAAACCTGCCATTAATGGCACTTAACAAAATGAGCTACTTTCTGTCTAAGCAGGTGGGTCTTTGTGAATAGGCTGCAATGTGGACTAAGTATTTTGCCATTTTGTTGAAGGTCTTTTACTCAAATACTTGTTGCTACAGCTACCTTTGCTGACAGCCACCCTGATGTACGCCCCACCCCCCAGAGTGGACAACAGGATTTGGATGCTTGTTTGGCTGGAGTATTGTTTGATTTGTGGCTTTTGGAGGCATCCCCATAAAGCCTCAGAGAGATGAGCTGGTCAGTGGTCTGAATCAGAGAATACAGAGGCTGCAGAAAGCCAGCAGGTGAATGAGGTGGAGAGATGGTGCGCATTGCTCAACATGCCACAGGTGTGAGGTGGTGTGTGCTTGCTGTGGATCAGGGATGGGAAGCAGAGGGGCTTTTTATAAGACAGATCTCCCGGGGGAGCATAAAGGACAGATCCCTTTATGTCCCATGTGCTAAGAGCCTTGGATGCATACTGCTCTGACTGAATCAACTTAAGAGAAGAAAGAAGAGTTAAGAGAAGGAGAGAAAGGAAGTTATGTGTATATCTTGTAGAGACAGTATCGGTATCAGATGGCCTCTCTGTCTAATTCACATGAATACATTTGCAAGATGCTTATTTTCCAAAGCAATTAATGGACCATTAAAGGTACTGTATACCTTGGAGACCAACATCTTAAATGCAAAACAGAAGCATGCTGTGTGATTTTCTAAGTAAAAGCACATATGAATTTATATGCAAATTATATAATCAGCGTTACATTTTGAGTAAATAGAAGTTTAGTCTTCGTTTTCTGTCACAACTTTCCTCTGTTTTGGTAGAATGGAAACATTAAGGGAACATTCTTACAACCTTAAAAGTGTTACCTGTGCAGTGCTGCCCTAGTATATCTCAGGCTAAAGGCAAGGAATAAGTGGGCATCCCATTACAGCTGTTTACAGAACTAAATCCAATGTGGTCACCTTTCAATGAATTGGTCCTCTTTGTATGTTTTTATCAGTATGCGGGTCCGTATGGAAACTGAACCCATGACCCCCTCGTTGCCAGAGGCGACGGTCCTATTAATAATATTACGCTGTTTGTTTTTGCTCTGATTTTAGAAGCACACACATGCCTGTAATAGAGAATCACAAGCAGCGTGTGGCAGCCATAGCTGAAGGCTAGCCATGTGACAAAAGACCTTTTCAAACTCTCCTCCTTTTCTCTTCTAAGCAATCTCAGCCCATCACCGCTGAGAGGAGATGCTACATGAACTCATTAAACCCACATTGACACAAGCTTCATTTGATCTTAGATGTGAAAAAGCAGAATAATCTACAGCTGTGACCCTTTAATAGGAGCAGCTGCGTGAGTGGCAGTTTCCTCAGGTTCACCTCTTTAGTTTGTATGTGTGCTGCTTATCTGCTAGACATCGATAGAGATGGTGCGTGTGCTTGTTTTTATTTGTGTCTGTATGATGAAAGAACCTCCAGGCAAGAACAGAACACAAGGTCTCTTATGAAATGTCTGCACTCTGGCTGCATTCATTGAGTATAATAACACATCATTATAGGGAACAGTATGACCACCCATCTCTAACTGAATAAAGATCCAGGCAGGTGAACAGGGCTCTCTCTCTCTCTCTCTCTCGCTCCCTGTTGCTTTTTAATTATATATGTAACATGTTATTTCATACAGCCCACTTTGAATGTTCAAATCAATTCTTACCAAAAACAAAAAATATGTTGCCCTATCTATTTTTTATTTCTGTGTTCTGTGTTATTTCTTTTGCAGACACAGAAAAATCTTTAGAATCGCAGTCGTTTCTTCTATGAATGAAACAGTTTCACGCCACTATTGACGTAAAACAGTATTGAATGTGATCTCAAATATATAACTGAAATATACCAATAATCTGCAATAAAAAGTCCACAAATCTGCCACACAAAGATTCTAAAATAAACTCAAACAGTACTAAACAAATTTTGTCAAGAATTATCTGAACTACACTTTCCATATTCATTTTGTCAAATAATTGTCTAATATGTTTCTCCCAAGGAATGTTAAGGGAAACATCTGAGCAAAAACAAAAAACTACAGGAACAAAAAACTTAAGGACATGGATGCCTGACAATTGGCCTTTATCTGTGACTGATTAAAATAACAAGCACATTAGTGTTTGGACGTCCCAGTGGACACTGTTGAGTCAATTATCAGTAAGTGAAAGCTACATTTAACCACCCGGACAGACTTAGAAACAGTCCTTAGTGGATTTGTCAGAGGAGAGACAGACCCAGTTATACACCTGGTATTTACTGTAGACCCATCTGTGGTGATGAGATTACATCTGGACAGCCTTAATACAGGTATAAACTCATTGCATTTGTAGTGTAAACAATATCTGCGCTGATGCATCCCACACAACATTAAAATGGCCTACACACCCGTCAATCAATCATTCTGCTGTACCTTGCCAGGTATGTGCTGCTATAAAGGAAAATAACCTTCTAATCAGAAATATAGCCCCATATAGGCCTCACAGCACTAGTGTAATATGCTTGATGTCAAAAACTTTTAACTTTGTCGTTTAGCAGATGCTTTTATCTAAAGTGACTTACAGTATAAACCTCACAGTCGACTGGAGTAACCTGCGCCAGGGCACAACAGTGAAAGATCATAAATCGCATGGTTTAAAGAAAGAGTAGGCATGAAAATGTAAATTCAGTCATTATTTTCTCACCATGGTGTAGCTGTATAACCTTACAGTATAAACATACTTTTTTTTTT
>JAZGTK010022861.1:0-10135 GCA_036877625.1 Ambastaia sidthimunki | reverse complement strand
CACACACACACACACACACACACACACACACACACACACACACACACACACACACACACACACACACACACACACACACACACACACACACACACACTGTATGCTCTGTAAGGGCTCATCACTGAGACAATCAGCACAAACTGCATTAAAAAGCCACAAGTCACAGACTCTCCTCTGCAAGCACAACTTGGCTTTGCTCCTGCAAAATACCTCTTTACTGGTGGTGTACTGCAGACTGCTTCTGCTTGTAAGCACAAAACCAAATGCTTATGTAGTGACAGAGGAACATTACAAAAGATCAAAATGTGGCATATTAGTGGCATTAAGTTCATCTAACATTTTGCCTGGGACAGAAGGGACGATTGGAATGCCACCAGTTATAATGGCATCTTTGTAGGCTTGGGGCAAACCAAGATGTGCAGAGTCTGTTTGATGCAAGATGCATCTTGTTTTCTACCCACAGAGTCCAAGTACAAGCAGGGATGTCATGCTATCTATCTATTGTTTTTTAAGGGGACTTATTGACACTATTAAAGGTGTTTTATTTTTTTAAAAAAAATGCATTTTGGGTGTTTAATTTGAAAAACAAAAAAGTTCAGTTTTGGTATTTACTAAGCAATGCAAAAACTTTAAACCTCAATATCTCAAAACTGACATTGCTAAAGTAGCGAACTGACATGCAGTTCTCATTATTTGTATGATATATGTTTGTTTAGTGGTATAGTTTTATTTTGCATAATGATTATGTACACTCATTACATGCCATCCTTACATTAGAAAATATAATCGCTGACATATACAGAGTAACAGAACCATCAGATATGGGTGCTGTGCAATAATACTATAATAGTAGCTTTGTGAAGTGGTCATAACAGTGATATATTATAAATAAAGCACAGCTACTAACCAGTCAGCATTCAGTACTGGAACTATCCATTTAAAAATACAAAGGCGTGACTTTGTTGGACTAATGTGATTTAGACATGTGAATAGGTAACTTCTGCCAGACAAACACTGTTTTACCTATATTAAAAATACACTTGACATTTTTTAAATACAAAAGCCAAAGTTCACAAGGAACACCAGAGACACTTGTTTTACAGTGAACTCATTTAACTCCCTCAGTGGTTAGTAGCTGCTCTTGCTAAATGAAGCACAATGAATTATTGATTGTGTGGTTGGCCTGTTGCCCTCCTATGCAGTCTGAAAGTTTTAGAGCACATGGGAAGTGGCAGGAATGTGGTATTCTAGTCAAAAAGCATCTATGCATCCATTCATCTATATGTCTGTATCTTGGGTCATAGCTTTAAAATATTTTCATGACTTGTTTTCTGCACGTATTTGTACTATATTAGTGCACCTATTTGCATATTTGTGCATTTAGTTTGTTTATTTTTCTGTTGTCTCTCTTTATTTTAACATTTTCATTTTTTGTAAATGTTAGACCTAAACGTTCTGTCAAAATGAAATGTAATAAAAATTACTTAACACAGCACTAAAATAAATAAGTACTTTTAGTCAGGCACAGTTACGTAAGTTGTAAATGTACCAGTCATTAAAATGCAGGGCAGAAGCCTCTGGAATAATGCACATTTATCTATGTGACAGAAAAACATTTTAAATCATTTCTTGGTCTGTTGACATTACTTGCACAGTCTTCCATAATTTTTACTGGAAGGAACAAAAAATTTATAATTATATTTATCCCCACACACAGTTCCTAAAAACTGCAGAAATATAGATTACAGAGCTGTCCTAGTCAAACCAATACATTAAGAAAAACCCTGACTTATAGTACACAGAATATAGTCCCTGCACCAGTTTTCAGTTTATTCCATCCCAGCTTTAAGACTCCACAAAGCTCCACTTCTGTCTCATACCAGAGATTACAACACTGTGAGATGTAAAATGGTGAGTGAAAACAGAGTACATGTGTGGTATGTACTGTCAGATCTCACCCCTCTGCACACTGTCTTCAGTGTCATAATCTCTCTGTCTTACATCAACATGCTAAACAGAAGTCTGCTGTGCTAACATTTATTCACGCCAACTCTGATGTAACTGAACAACACTGAAAATATTTGCATTAAACAAATATGACAAACATATGACAAATACATAATTTCTACATAATTTAAAATGAATCAAACCAAATCTGATGGAATTCTCTAAAAACAGTTGAGGAATAACAGAATGAATTGTTCAGCATCCAAACAATCAAATACATTGAGTAAGTGTCCAAATAAATAAGGTTTTAGACAAGATACTCATAAATATGCATTGCTTCATTTAAAATCTTGCCACGCATGTTTTCTATGGATAACATTAAAACAATTTCAGTACTACAAAACTGCTGACGGAAATTGTAGCAATCTAATGTTACATCAAAATGCTACAAAACATTAAATACAAATCCAAACAGAAGTCCACTGTGCTAACATCTATTCATAAACATCCAAGAGAATTTTACTAAGAGTTATGTCAGACTTTACTAAACATTTGCATGAAATGTCTATCTGCACAACAGCATTCTTGCCCAGCCTCAAATACTGTGACATTTTCTTAAACAGTGATTGGATTTGGATCTAAAGCTTATTATAGTTATAAGCACAATGAAACTTTTGTTTAAGAAAGGTCAAAAGAATATTTGACTCAAACCTGCCACTGCAGTGATTGGTTCCCGCCAACCCTATCACATCAGTTCTTCCTGTTATTGTGAGTGGCTGGCTGCTGTTAGGAAGTGGAACTATTGTGGGATCAACCAATCAGAGATCTCATTGGTTTCAGAAAGTTTGTTTGTTTGAGATTTTGAAATTTAAAAAAGTGACAATGACATAATCAAATAAAGAAAATATCAGATCCCATCATATGCTGCGAGTGAGAACACAGCGTGTGCTTGGAAAACATAACATAAAAAGCAAAAGTAGTTAAATGCCTAAAGTATGGCATAGCAAAGGTCATATGTGCGATTCCCAGAACACACATACTGATAAAAAGTCAGCCAAGTGAATACATGCAAATGTAAATAAATATCTCTTGACCCCACACACAACATAACTTTGCCCAAAACCTAAAAGCATTTACCCTAATTGCTTCATCATTCTTACGTTTTTATACTATTTACAGTTTATATACTAATATTGTCTGTGCATTGTCACATACAGCACAGTACATACATGAATGAAGTGTCATTGAATGTGTAATCTCACCTCAGCAGGACGTTCTGTAGCTCTGAGTGGGCTGTGTAGGAGGCGGCATCCGTCCTTGGCCAGTCTCTGGACCATCTCCAACCGGCTGATGTCCTCTCTATCACGTATACCAGCCCCAGGGCCCTGCTGCAGTGTAGGGGACACAGAAAACACAAACTTCAGGCCACAGTCCCACGCCATGGGCCACAGCACACACAAGCAGCTCTCTCTCTGAATCACAGTAGTGACAGTAGTGTCCGCTCCTGCTGTGTCTCCCTCAAGTGAGACTGAAAACAGCCTAACTGTGGGTTAGTCGAGCCAGCCACAGCGGTCCTGAGAATGCAGTAAGCTGCAGGTACAAACAGACTCTCAGGAGGAACGCTGTTAAAAGTGAAGGCTCTGAGACAGTGTTGCCTGAGGGGGAGAGTGAACCTGCCTCTCTCTGTCTCTCTCTCTCTCTCTTGCGTACATTGGCAGGGTGTAGGCGACCAGGAAACATCTGGTAGTCCAATCCTGCAATTCTAAATAGGAAGTATCGCAACCTTCAAAAAAATGGGAGAAAGGCCAGCCTGGGGTCAAGAAGGACAGGTTATCATGTGGCACCTACCACACTGCAAACATTATTAAGAGCAGTCCCTAAAAAGCATCTTTCAAAATGAATTTATATTTATATAAACTAATACATTTTATTTGATTTACAATCAAACCGAGTGGCATCTGCAAACTAATGACATTTTCTCACAAAATAATGACATTTCCTTTTTTTAATCAGCCATTTATAGAATTATTTTCAACATAAACAATAGCCAGAAAGTGTTCAGGTACTTTTTGACCATTTTAAAAAGTATATCCATTGTTTAACCAATAATAACCCAACCTACAAAGTCTTTTTATGAAACATTAAAAACTGACAAACAGCACATGTCTGGAGGAGAAACCCGTGACATCATCTCTGAAGTAAGAGAGCCAGAGAGAAATTTGTCCTGAACACACACAAGGATTTGCACATCAGCTCTGCTTGCTATATAAGGAATCACATCTTATGCTGGACAAATACACAACAGAGTCCCTGACATTCCTCAGCAATTCAGTATTCAGTGAAGACAAATATAGAACACAATAGACAGTTAGGTAGAATTATACCAATTATCTAGACCAGATAACAGATAACAAAGAATTACCATAAAGAGGCTCAATGATAAGATATTAAGATAACCTGTCCATTCATAACAAAACTATTTGCAATGGGAGTTATAAAAATAGGCTAATTAAGACATCTAAAAAATCATCTCATCTGAAAAACCACTTCCTATCTTTGATATAGACTATTATTATAATCTATCATTTATGAGTATCTTATCTATCTATTACCTTGAATAAACTCATACCTGTGACTTATACACACATTATAATTTACAGTAGAAAAACAGTACACTAGAACCATAAAAAATGCTAACTAAATACTAAATAAATGAATTAATCATGTAGTTTTGCTAAACTACTTTGTTTTGTAGTTAAGCTCAAGAGTGCAAAAAAGTTTATTTTAATCACATGTTAATAAAACTGCAAATTACATTTTCATTTAATTTGTTTAAGAAACAATGCTGATACAACTGTGTTGGGTTCCTAAAGCAAACCAATTACCCCATATACAAGATGTTTTATCTTCTAGTCTGTACAGTGTTGCCTTTGAAACATCATTTGTCCTTGTGAACCACAGATATTGTTGATCTCAGACCTGTCAGATACGCTGCAATGAACAATCAGCTACTGAAAAAAGCCTTCACACACACAGGCACAAGACTCCATCCTGACACACAGTATAAAGAGTCTCCATCTATCTCCAATTACAGGATCTCTCTGTTTCTGCCAGTTCAAGGGTTTTTCTACAGATGACCGTGCTGCAGAAAAGCAGTGCTCAATCAGGCAACGTATAGACAGCTCTGGGCAGCCCGGACGTCTGTCGAGCTCAGCAAAACATATGTGCACATAAACACACACACACGTCGATGTAAAGCCTTTTTTTCATTACCTTGAGATCAGCACCACTGGGAGAGGGTGGGGAAGTATCTGCTATGCTCTCCTCAACGACTGTAACATTAGAAATATACAGCAGATGAGTGCAGAATCTAGGCCAAGATGTTATCTTTAATACTCAATCACAACACTAGAAACTGATCGTGCATGCACTCTCATGGTGCAATAAAAAATTCAGACACAGAATAACTCTTACTTGATTTCGTCTGTGCCTTGCGAGCAAGAGCTGTCAGAAGTTCGTGCTGCACCTATTAAAAGAGAAGATTGCGTGATAGTTAGTTTCGTCACATATTCAAACTCTGACTGCTCAAGTCTTACTTCAATCATATAATGAGAGCGTGTTATATTGTTCACACCGTACTGCTTGGGGAGGAAAAGATTCAAAGGTATAAATCGATATGCTCTCTAAATTTCAGTTCTGCTAACATTTGGGTGTTGAGAAAAGAAAGATTTAAGAATCTGTAACCAGTTCTGTGGATTAACTTCTACTTATATGTTTCTTGTGCAGAGGTATTAATGTATTATGCATTACTCACTCGATTACTGCCTTTGATTTCTAAGCTATGCCACAATACCTGAATACACATGAAATCTTGAATCAAAACTCTAAAGCTGTTCGTGCTCTGGCTGCACTCTTGACTATTCTGTGTGTTCTGATGTAGAACTGCTTTACACCGTATTCCCAGAGCACACGGCACATCATGAATACTAATGTGTCCAACCCATCAGGTATCTGGAAGAAATTATCACTCAGTTCTGAAAGGAAGTCCATCTGTTCTTTGACCATGAGAGGTGTGTGAGGAGTGCATTGGTAATCCAGGAATGTAACGGAAAGTAATGGATGTGTTTAACTGTGCTTGGTGGCCCATAAAAACAACACGTCCTGTGGGGCCGTCTGATGTGGCAGCTACTGCCCTACAGAGTCAACACACTTAGGCAATGACAAATGAAGCTGGACTGAGAAATGTGCCACTGTGACCCTGTACAAGCCAACCACAATTGCTCTCTTTACAAGGATAAACCACCCAAAAATGATGTTGTCAAAATTACTGACCCTAATGGCATCCTGTACAACAAAGTTGCAACCCTCTTTCTTCAGTGGAACAAAAGAGAAGTCATTTTGAAGAACGCTTGCCTTTTTTCCATACATTAACTGTGAATGGTATGTCAGTCTCTAACATTTGGACTAACATTTCAGTTCGATTCAAAAAGATTCATATTGGTTTGGAACAATATAAGGGAAAATTTGCTACACTTCATAATGCGGGTCCCTGATAAACGCCATGTTGAGGTCACGTGACAAAATACTAATTTTATCTTGCTACTATTACAGAAAAAAAATAATTATGCCTGGCAAACACATCTGCAGGTTTGTTCAGTCACTTAAAACTGGTATCATGCTGCATCCACACCAACAGATGTCTGTACAAAGTCCTAATAATCCAGGTCATTTTAAACTGTTTTTGTTATTAGGTTGCCCTTAGTCCTAATTCACTGAATATTGTTTAGTTTCAGGACAGAATTTGTACCAACTACATGCTAAAGATAAAATCCTTGGATTGAATGACTAAACTGAGCATCTGTTAGCTGAACACAGAAACTCATAAACTGTGAGGTGATGCCTTTATTTTTCTGTTGCCAAGGTGACTGCAGGTGCACAGGCCACATTGAGGAGAGGTTCTGCAACATTACCTTAATGGCTGGAAGCTAAGCACATGCAGCATGGCCAAAGTAATGTACTGACTCAATCACTAAATCAGACCTGCTGGGTTTTGAATGGACATACAAGTCTAATGGTGTTTCTATGCAACTAAAATGCTCTTCTAAACCGTTTTGACAGTGTAGTTAAATATACAGACTTCCAGGTTAATTATATGCAGCTGTAGATGTCTGATGTAATGAAATCTGTTTTCTAATGAATTACTGTAACATAATGATATAGCTTTCTTACCGTTGAGGTGAGATGCTCCAACGCTCTCATTTGAAGAACAGGATTAAAAACCTCTGTTTTCTGTGTATCTTCTTCTTTATTGCTACAGAACAACATAAAACAAAATAAAAACTTAGTCTTGGTCAAGTGTGTAGTTTAAGACACAGACTTACTATAACACTTATTAAATGTCTCATGGTAAAACCATGTGTGTTGGACACTACCATAATGTATTTATGTATTTTATGATGTATTTCACCATGACATTTCCTTAAAGCATTATCAAAATATGAATCTGAAATTACCATGGCATATGAATTTTGTACCATAATGGCATTCAGTACCATAATACACTAACTAGGTAGCAGCCCTAAACCCAACCTTATCTCTGTTTCCTTATATTACTTATCATTTTGTTGGGTAAGTACACAGTAACTACACTGTAAGTGCACAAACAGTAAAATAAAATGAAACTAGGGTTTTATCAATTGAATTGGCTTATACCAGGAAAACAACACAAATGTATGTGTACAATGACTTTGCACACAATGAATACATAAGAATTCAATTCATTCAGTGAGGTCTGCATTGTCCCAGAACATTAACTGGCCAATATAGAGGTGCAGACAGAGGACCTAAAAACAGATCTCAGGATGGACTTCCTGCCCAGACAAAGCCAATAGGACAGCATCTAACTTAGACCAACTTTCACAGCAGACAGGAAATGATGCAAAGAGACACATCCTATATTTTGACCTCCATTTATATCCATAACTTCCCTGCTTACGTGCTACTCGCCAAAGAGCTAAACGTCAATAATCTGGCTCAGTGAAGCCAAATACTTCAGGTCAGTGGATCTCAAACTGTAGTGCATGTAGTGCCCCAAGTAATATGTGACATGACCAGAAAAATATATTTTAATTGAACTATTCACTCAGCTGTCATATTGATAAAAGTGAAACTTCCACAAATATGAAAAAGTAAAAAAAAAGTGCAGAGGCAATGAGAACAGACAGATAGTCTGCAAGTTATAGTAAAACATCTGTGAGCTGATAAGATATGGTTTTTCCAGACAGTGGGAGGTTAAAAGGAGAGCTTTGTGCAGTGGTGCTGTGCTCAGAACAGGTTGAGTATATCTGAATATCTGAGAGTAAGACAGACAAAGCCTGAAGCAAAATCGCTCTCTATCCTGAACTCACAGACATGTTGTCACATAGACATCTGCTGGTAGAGTCTGGATCTACAGATCAGATTACTACACTGGTATGCTCATGGAATGTAAATCACAATTTCCTGCCACATTTTTGTCTTTATCATCTAGAAACTCTGTCTTGATTACGGGGCATTAATTCTGTACAACATCTACAAGTATAAGGTTTGTAAATCATGCCAAACAAAGAAGTCTAATGAAACTGGAAACATTTCACTTGATGTAAAACTGGCTTAGCAATGTTTGTCTGTTATTATGGCTGGTTCACACTGACCCAACAAACACCAACAAATAATGCTTTGGGGTTTTGTTGGTCAAGTGTGAATAAGACAGTTTAGAGTTTTTCCTAAACATTCTAAATCCAACAAGCAATTTAAAAATTGCAGTCTAAACAAAGACATGATATAGCTGAGACATGCCGTGTTTTAAAAAGAATGGTAGAAACTGGAACACCCAATATGTAACTGGTTTGAACTAGCCAACACTGTGCTAATTTTCATTCATTTTCAACAAACATCATCAACTGGTGGAATTTGGTATTTGTTAGCATTTGTTGGGGCTGTGTGAACCTTCTTGTAAAGACAACATTTCCTTTTTTTTATCAAGTTACTTAGTTACAAAATAATAGTGATAGTTACAAGGAGGGTTATTAGAGTGTATTATATTGATATAATGTAATCAGGTAAATTTAGTCATAATAAATGGTCTTTTGGAGAAATAATCCAAGCTTTAATGGGTCACAACTTACAGAGTCATTAAAAGCCTTTTTTATATACACACAATAACTGTTGCTCATTTTAAGCGATTATTAAATGCTGTTGACAGGCACATTCTGTTAACACTGTATTGTTAATTAAGAGCTATTAAGTTTTACAACCTTGTGAGACAATGTTTATGTTGACCTTAGCTTTATTTGTGTGCTCACCGTCTGCGGGTTCCAGCGTGGAGCTGCACACAGGGGACCAGCTGTAAGAGCAGATGTACTGCACTCTGCCAGTTGGCCTGATTTCTGAAATCACAGCTCTGGGCTTCACATTCCTCAAAAGTGAATTGGTACAAGGACCCGGAGTCCTCAAACACATCCTGCTGCTCCACTGGACAAAACGAGGTTTAAAATGACAGATATTACACAAAAAATGTCCTATTTAAAAACAAGTCTGGACAAAACACACATATAAATATTATCATAGCCATGATCAATCCTAGTGGATTTTGTATGTTCAATTAACAACATATGGTGATAATTTCACTGGTGTAAAGTAGAGGTTGAGAAAAGGTTAAACAGAAAAGTTTCCCTAATTAATCCAGCTTACATGTATCTCTTACAGTTATTTAGTGCTGAAATAAATCATTTTGCCACCCTGTTCTGGTCAGATACACCACAGGGAGCCAAGCTGTATAACAGATGCAAAATGCATAAAATGCATTATAATATAATCAATAAATCATCCACACTGTAAACCATCTGTATGTGCCATCTGTACTCTGCAGGAGCCATTTACCACATCATCTGTGTACCTGAGAGCAGAATGCCCAAGTCCAGGAGAATGTTCCACATTTTGGAAGCTATTAGTCTGTTCTGTATGAATTCACAGTGATCCATCAACCATTCCACCAGCTCCACACCAATATATGTTCTCCTGACAACAGGAAAAAACACATTTTAAAAACAGAAATGTTACAGATAACATTAGCCAAAATAAAAGCTGTCCTAAAACGTTTGTGCCTTTTTACTATTTGGTAATTGTTACATTTATATTATTAACCAGT
>JAZGTK010022860.1:0-10136 GCA_036877625.1 Ambastaia sidthimunki | reverse complement strand
TGCTTTACTGTTGATATTTAGAGATGTTCTGTGAGATGCTTCTCTCAGTACATGATTTTTAACACACAGTTAGCCATGTATTTGACAGCCAGCATGGTCTCCTCACAGATGAGATTGACCTCAGGTTCAGGTAGCAGGAAACTATAACGACTAGTGTCACACAGTTCAAAGGTGTAAGTCATCAGATCCACCAGCAGCGGGGTCTGCAATGAGAAGGTAAAAAGTTAATTTTTAACATATTACAGTATCACATTTTCAGCTTAAAATCTCTAAATCAACGCTGTGTTAGAAAGCACCTGACAACAGGCAACAGTTTGGACATATTGGATTCTTCATACTTACAGATGGTGACAGCTCCAGGTCCGTTTTCATATTTGGTTCCGTACAGGCTATGCAGGGTTCCTTGAGCCACACTGGGCCACCAAAAACCAACATATGTTACTGGCACGGCTCAGTAACTCAGTAATGCTACATTCCCCATTCTTTTACTCTATATTCAGCTTTACAGGATTGGACACTAATGGCAAACTTTTTTGGTGCAACTTCTTGTAGTGAGATGCGCATACCAGTCTAATAGAGCGCATGTCCTACTGCTACCTGCTAATTACGGAGGCTGGGTGGGGGGATCTATATAATGCCGGAGGGGTCCTCATGGATTGTGCTGTGTAGACTTTGTAATAACTTACATTGAAGTGTGTGTGAACACGTGTGGGTACTTATTAGTGTGGGCCTTGTGTAGCCTGGTGTCTAGCCTGTCTTACACCGGTGAAGCCCCAGCTCCAAGAGTTTGGTTTCGCATCTTTTAAGCAAGCTTGTACTTTTTTCTTTTTGCCATAACTGCACAATGGTGTTTGTTAACTCTTCCTTTTATGTGGCTTGATTGCTTTTAAGATGATTTAATAAAGACTGGTTGTAGTATTAATATCTATGTCTCTTTGTCCCTTGTTCTCTAGAAGGAATAAATGTCTCTTTGTCCCTTGTGTCCTTAAATGGTGTTTTTCCCAGGTAGTAATACTGGGGTGGCGTAGTCGCTACTTGTCACAACGGCAGCGCACCCTTAGGGGTGTGTTCCTGGTGTGTGTTTCATGCTCTGTGCTGCACCGGTATCCTAATGCCACATTCTGTTTCTGTGATGACACATCTGATTAGTGAATCTTTCAGGAATTATGGGTAGTGTTATTTTCTTTTATTTATTTATTTTTGCCAGGAAGTAGGTAATTAATTTAATTTAAATAAAGTGGACAGTACATTATTATATTGCTATTAAATTTACTTCTAGGACCCTACTGTGTGTAGTAAATCTTTCAAGGATTAATGCCACAAAATGGAGTGCAACATAAACTCATAAAAATGCAAGTAAGAAGTTGTTCATATTTTAAAGATTTATCACACTAATTTCCCCAAGGCACGCATTTTAACTGCACAATTAATTATCCCAAATTATTATACAATGTAATAGCCATGTTTATAGTGTATGCACTATATAGAGTGATCAGCAGCCAGGCCATATTTGCCATATTTAGTGTTTATGTTGAGAGCAAATATAAAATTAATAAGGAGATTGGGGCTAGCTGTCTTGAGGAAATTGTCAAATAAGAAGAACTGTTATGTGTGATTAAATGTTACTGTTTTCTAAATTTTAAATGAAGTAAATTTCCGTAATAGGTTGTTAAATGGAAAGTTAAATTGTGGCAACTTACCCCATATTGTGTAATAGCATTTTTCTCAAAACCTGTGGAAATATTTAACATGAGTTTAAAAGTTTTAGGTTTTAACCTTGCCTAAGAAATATTCACTGTAAAAAGAGTAAAAACTGACTTTTATTTAAGTGCTTTCCCCACAGTTTAAGCCCCAAACACAAACTAGATTAGCAAACACAAACAGATTAGCTGTTTGCAAATTATTTCTATAAATTGTACATAGAAAATAAAAAGTTGTTTAAATAGGCTTAACAAAGCCTAGCCTAACAAAACTGTTACAAAACAGAATAAAGCATTCAATGTATCTAAAACATGTTCAGTGCAGTTTTTATTTAATTTTTTTATTCATATTGAGTAGTTTTGTCATTATAGAGCTCATATAGAGAAGTTTTGTTTTATATCGAGACAGAAGTAGTCAATATCTTAATATCAATGTATTTTTCTAGATACTAGACACCTAGATATTTTTCAACTACTGTCATGGCTGAGCAACAATTAGACTGGAATGTTAAAATAGTTATCAACATGTTTACACTGCCTCAATAATTATGTATCTGTTTAGTGTCCCAAATTTTTTGAAGGCATTTACAAAATGTGACCTGCATTTAACCCCTCACTGGTGGGCAGCTATCACTGCAGCGCTTAGGGAGCCATCGGGGGTTGGGTGCCTTGCTCAAGGGCACTTCAGTTGCTACCTGCCGGCACTGGAATTGAACCAGCAACCTACTGATTACAAGCCTGACTCACTAACCAGTAGGCCACAACTGTTCTTGTGGTGAAAAGAATAGGTATACTATTGCACCACCTAAACCATCACTATCTGTTGCAAGCCAGCCTCAACCAGCATGGAAATTAATGCTGTTCAAAGCTGGTCTTTAGGCTTTAAGTACCTTTACCAAAATGTAAAACAACATCCTTAAACTGTGTTGTTTAGAACCAATGTCTTTGCACAAAAGGTGTCTCAACAGTAGATGTCCAACAAAGTCCAACAAAGCCAATTTAATTAAATTTTATTTATATAGCGCATTTTACAATGTCACATTGCTTGAAAGCAACTTTACATTCTTTATGAAAGGTCATAGAGAATGGGGTTGAGACAACTGTTCAAGTAGAAATTGCTGATTGTAAATGGGATGGCTGTGTCAATAACGTCAAGAGTTTGGTAGTTTTTCACCACACCAAGCATGGCAAGCAGCTCCATGAAGTGAAAAGCTTGGTGAGGAGCCCCACCAAATGAAGAAAGCTATCACAGCAGCAGCTACTATGCGTAGTGTTTCCTCTTTCCGAGAGCAAATGCTCTTCCTCAGAAGGCCTGTCCAATAAGGCAATAGCAGGTGATGATAAAGAAAGACAAAAGAAACCCTAGCACGCTCTTTAACACACTAGTGTAAAAGTTGAAGATCAGAACAGCACTTGCTTTGCACAGGAACATTCCAAAGAGCCAGTGGTAACCCATGGCTGTAAAAGTGGCCAGCACCGGCAGCGTAATGAAGTCTAAAATAGCAAGATTGAGCACAAACACGTTCGCTACCGTCTTCAGTTTTATGTAGCAGTGGATGACTGCAACCACTATGCTGTTCTCAGTGATCCCAATTATAAAGTTGCATCCGTAGATCACAGGGATGAATGTGAAGATGAATCTGTATTGTCCAGACATGCCACAGTTGACATGAAGGCCTTTACTTATTTTAAAGGTTTTGTTCTCCATTTTTTGTCCAAATCTCTGTTGTTATATAACTCAAAATTGGAGTCTGTTACTCTGGAGAGTGATTGTGTTTTAGTGACAGCCTTGGGGTAAAGGCCTCAATGACATCCATAAAAGAGTTCAAGAACATCATCAGCCACAGTCCAGAGGAAGAGACATTATTACCACAGACTGAGGCCGTAAACACTGGCTGTGATGCACAAGCATGAAAGAACTCATGCTATGCCCTCTCTCTAAGATGTGCACATTAAAATTGTCTTCACTGTTAAAGCTATTTCTGTTAAACGTGTCACAATTAAAAACAGATGCTTAATGTTACTTACCATTCAAATATGACCTTTTGGAGTAACACTATTTATCACCTGGAACCCCTTTAAAATCTTTAGTGAATCAGTGGGAACTGTACAGAGAGGTGTAAATTGTGATTCTGTAGTAGTCTGTAGTAGGGTAAGTGTACCCAGTAAGCCCATCAAGTTCACATATTTTTCATAGATGCTAAGATGGTTTATAAACATGATCATTTGTTAAAATGAAGGATTAATCTCTCATTTAAAAGTATTCATTTAGTTATGCATATTTTAAAAATCAAATTAAAGAAATTATTATTTTTTCAGGTAGTTAAAACATTTTTATTCAGTAACATGTTATACATGTTGTACACAATTTATTTTTTGAACTTTCATTTAATGTTAGGCTTGTAACAATGAACCACCACAAACATAACCAAGTAGGCCTAACACTAATTTTCATTGGTTTCAGTATTTAAACATTTCATTTAATATTCACAAAATTTAATTAAATATTGACAAAATAAAAAATGTACATGTTTTAAAAAGTTGTAAATTACATTACATTACAGTGCATCAACAATATCTTTGAAATAAACATGAAACAGGTCTACACATTGGTAAACAGGTTACTGATCGGCCACTCTCATTTTTTTTAGCTTTCTTTTGTAAAGACTTTCAATTGCAAAAAGCTACAAAACAAAAAGCATTCCACAGTATATGATGTGCTGTGTAGTCTAGTTAATGATGGCAGGGAGATAAGAATAGCAAAGAATAACAAAGTCACTGAATTACAGAAAAAAATGTTCAAGACATCATACTTTCAGCAATTTCCTATTTAAATACATTTGATGGGTTTAAATGGAACATTTCACACCAAAATAAACAGACATTCACACCAAAATAAAGATATATATATATATACTTTTTTTTTTATTATGTTTGGAACATATGCTTTTAACTTGATTTCATAGTTATTCTTTTTATGTCCTATCTTCAGAATTATTGAAGTTGTTCTCATACAAAGTTTGCATATGCTATCTGCTTTTTGGGTCACTGTACTATTTAAGCCCACCTTGAAAAAAACTCAATTTTTTAAAATATTTACCTCACCCAAACCATTTATTGTGCTTTAATTAATATATTGATGTGAAATGCATCAGAAAACATTTAGTTCATACACTTAATATTTCTAATACTCCAGCCGCATTGTGCATACTGTATCATGACTACTGATTTGACCTTGTGATCAGCTTGCTATGCCAACTAGCAAATCTTTCTAAGTTAAACCAAATAGATCAAATTTACTAAGAACAACTTCATAATACACAAAAAACAAATCATTAATCTCTCAAATTACATAATATGGATGTACTTTGCAAATTAATGGTTGAAACAAGTTGTGAGATGATTTTTTTTGAGGGATGGCAAAACACCAAAGTTTTGAGGCGACTTAAAGTGAGCTCCCTTGAGACAGCATGAATATGGTTTGAGCCTAGCTCAACAATGACAAATGTGGTTGGTGTTGAACAAATACTAACCTGTTAGTAAGAAGTTGTCAGATTTGATAAAATAATAAGTAACACAAGACAAGACCCTCTTTTTTTATATTTGAAGTCAAAGTTGCAAGTGGGCTTAAATGGTGCCTGGGTTTAATGGGTACACTTACCCTAAATGTACTTTTTAAAATCATGATCTGTACTAAAATGTACTACTAAATTGGTTGGACTGTAAAAGTCATGAAAATCAAACCACAGTCAAATCTTATAAATCAAAATAGAATGAGAGAAATTTTCAATATAGAATGTTGTTTAGCAGTAACTCTAATAAAATAACTTCAGTTCTACGATAAAGTTCTACTTCAAATATCCACTAGAGGGCGAAGTACAACGGCTTTCTGCATGACAAAATTTCAAGGCACAACGTGTAAGATTTCTTTTCAAAGTATCCAAAACCACTTTCAAAAATATATTTTGTTCAATTGTGTACTTACTATATCACAAATGCAAGTATTTGTAAATGCAGTGAAATTCACAATTTTAAATAGTGCACCATCCCAGGTCAGTTGTCACCTGTCAATGATATCCCAGTTATACCAGGTTTCCACTTGTACTGCTGTAGAAACCATGGCAATACACATAGAAAAAGTGGTTCTACTGCATGCCACTTTGTTTTTGTTTTGTTTACTTACTTTGGCCTACAGTTATTTATTACCTTTTACAGCAGGTTCTGTGTAACATAACTATACATTTAATTGATTTGACCACCGATACACCAATTACGCTTTATGTTCCTTGTGGCTAATTTAATTAGTCATAAAATAATGTAATTAAACATACAGGTAATACAAAATAACTTATTACCACACCCATGACACGATTCTTAAATTCACTGCGATTGGTTTCTATCATTCCTAGTTGGTGAAGACATTATGGTTGCTTTTACACCGCAAGTCTTAATGCTCAGATCTGATCTTAAGTCCATATCCAATTTTTTCATTCCAGCTGTTCACTCCTACACTAGACAGGGCTCATATCCGGTGCAGGTGTTCACATTGAGCAGCCTGATTGACCCTCGAATTGTGGATGGACTTGCTAATTTATGCATTTAAAAATGCACTGAACAGCAATTAATTAGACAAAAAAGCAAAAGCGCTTTCCTATTTGGTGACACAACAACTCCATATATCTTATTGCCTCCTAAAATTTGGCTTTAATGCTCTTTATTTTGCATTGGCATTGCAGCCAGGTTCAGTACATGTACGAAACGATGATGGGGTCAAGACCGGCAAACAGATACAACAAGGGCAGAAAGGCACAAACGATAAACAGGCAAGGGTCAAGGCAGGCAGCAAACGTACACAATCCAAAAACAGAGCAAAAGCCGGGGCAGGCAGCAAAATCCAAAATCAGTACACAGGTAAACAAGGCTACAAGAGACCGCTTTAAAAAAAAATGACCACCGTAGCAAACCAAGACTTCGCAAAGTTTTACGGTCTGCGTGTGGTTTATATACACTCATAGATGTGGAACAGGTGGAGAGTAATCAGTCCCAGGCAAGTGGTTATGGGAAATGTAGTCCGGGATTAGAATCAGAATTCAGGCGAGAGATCCCTCTGGCGGTTTAGAGGAGGCGGTACGGGAGCCGCCTCCGTAACAATATGTGTTTAGACGCAGATCGGATGTCTGGATATCAGATATGTACCCGTTTAAAATCCACACTTGAAAGTGGCTCAGAACGAAACGATACGAAATAGCTATTGTGTGAACTTCTGTGTGTACACAAACATATTCTGGTCTGTGTCAGTGAGTAAAAATCTTTTTTTGTGCCAGTGTAAACGCATCCAAAATTGTATCATGCTTCACAGCGTCATCAAGTTTCATCTTTATTGTTATTTTTGAAAATGATGTTGTGCCTTTATGACAAATCAGAAATTCATTATAAACAAATATTTAAAAAAATAATTAACTTAAGAAATGGTTTCCTTTCCAATTAATGTGATAAAATCTTAATTAAATTGTTCACAACTGAATTAAAATGACAAAATAAGTAATTTGACTGCAACTTAAAACAGTTTTAAATGTTAAATGTTTAAATGTAATGTTGCTTGGCTACATTATAAAGACTTTGGTGTAAATTAGATTTCTACCTGGGCCATACAAAAAGAAATTTACTTGCACAGAATTTAAAATTTGGAATTTAAGAATTCCTGAATGGTGCGCCGCCCTGTCACAAATCTTTTTAAACCTCTAAAATATTACAAAAAAGTACACATTTTGGCCATGTTAAGAAAAACCATATTGAACAAAGCACAAAATAATCAGAAGACAATTTGCTATTAGTTGCTATTAGAACAAACTAAACAAACTAGTATAAATAATGTAAAAAAAAAAGTCTGACACAGATTATTGTACAGTGTGTACATTCCTGTACCCTACCTTTAAAGCATGGCGCTTACATTGTATAAAAGCATTTCTAAAATGACTACTTGGTAGCTGCAACATGTCATTAACGCAGCTATTTAATGAAAATGTAGCATGAGCACCACCATCTGGCAGACTTGCCACAAAGGGTGTATTTACACTAAGAAATCTAAATAGTGCCTGGCACGTTTGACCCCCAAAGCCTGGTGACAGACCAGTGCGATCGCTCCAAACTGTACTCGGTTCAAGGTAACCATGCCTAGTATGAGTACACCTTAAAAGTTCTCAGTAATCTAGCTAATGATTTATTCACTCCTATTCTCTCAGTTCCAAAAGATACAGCCTGGAAATCTACACAATCGTGGCTACTAAAAAAACAATTATCTTTTGTTGTCTCCTGCTGGGACGGCAGAGACAAAGTTTGTATATTTCTGTTGACTGGGCTTTTGAACGAAATGGCTGTTTGCATTACCAGCAGATGGAATGACATCGACATCTGTCGGACATTTTGTGTAGCTGAGCTCAAGTAAACCCAATACTTCTGTTGCAGTGTTTGCGTTCTCATCAGTAGGATGCAGACTGTCGCCATGGGAGATGTGGACTACAAATATTAGTCATTCTACTATAGTTTACTTTTATTTATTTTGTGCTGAATCTTGTTAATGTTTTTTAACAACGATGTCACAGACTGGGTGGGGCGTTTTTATTTTAGTTTAGTTTTTACACACACAATTTAATTATAACAGTAATTAGAAACAGATATGTAAGTGATAACAGTAGGCACTAGGGAACTGTGCATAACCGTTAGTGTTACCTACCTTTTCGTCTTGTTTCCGGATGTTCTAGCAGAAAAACTGTTGTTAATGTGTAAATGTATATACTGTGCATACCTTACTTCATTTTGCGCTTTGGTGGCCTCTGGGACTCAAGCTCTGCCTCAGACTGGAGATCAGTCTGCTGCTCAGCAAGAGAAAACAAATGAATCTTAGGTGAGTCATACTTGTGTAGAGCGTAAAACTAACAAATGTTTTACCAAGGGATTTTTGTATTCCAAAATAGTAGTAAGTACCACCGCTATTTTGTCCACCATATAGGCCTACTGTTTAGTTGTTTTGAGCCCATCTTTTGGAAGGAATGGATGATGCACTTTAAGTATAGACAGAAGTGCTGAAAGAGCAACTAAAAAAACTCAACTGCCCAGCCTGACAAAGAGCTTGCCAAATCATTACATAAAACACTTTCAAAGTCGCTATCATTAGAATCTCACTAGCAACCTCCTCCTCACATTTATAAACAACAGTCTCAAAACTGGCAACACTACAACATGCATCAGTGCCAGTGCTTGGTCTCATCATTGGTATCAACATGCCTAGCCGCCATATTTTTTGCGCATATTTTTTTGCTCAATTCGCTCACTTAGCTTCACCCACAAGTTTTCCATTATGCACTGAAAATGAGGACTGTGAATAACTGCAGCACTTCTTTGGGACAGAACAAAAGGGTCAACAGCTTTATAGTCTCTAGCCTTGAAGTGAGCAATATGGAAGGACTGCAATACCATAAGCTCCCAGAGGTCTACACACAAACACGCTTACCTGTTTCAAAACACCACATACCAACACAAGAATCTGTAGACAAATGGAAATATTTACATGAGGTGAAGATTCCACAATTGGATGCCGACATTGAGTTGTTAATAGGCACAAATGCCGCAAAGCTTATGGAACCTTGGGAGGTGATAAACAGTAGAGGTAATAAGCCACATGCTGTTAAAACATCCCTAGGATGGGTCGTAATTTGGCTCATGCAAGTCACTCATGTACTATAGTTTACCGCATATCTATAAGAGATGTGAATGACTTGTTGATAAAACAATATCACCAAGATTTTCCTGAACTGGCAGCTAAGGAGAAATCAGAAATGTCAGTTGAAGACAAACAGTTTATGTCTACAATGGAAACACTTGGAAACACAATGGAAATACTTATCTTTACCTTTTAAAGAAAATAATGTAATGATGCCCAATAACTATAAAAAGGCTCATCAGCGTGTAATGTCCCTGAAAAGAAAATTTGAAAGGAATGAACAATATCATATAGAATACAACGCCTTCTTACAGGGAATGCTTGAAAGGGCCATGGCGAGGTGGTCCCTTCACAGGACCTGGAAACACAAAGTGGAAAGGTGTGGTATATTCCACATCATGGAGTGCATCATCCGAAGAAGGGCTCCCTAAGAGTAGTATTCGACTGCTCAGCATCATTTCAGGGAACATCATTGAACAACAAGCTGATCCAAGGTCCAAACCTCACAAGCAACCTGGTAGGCGTCCTGTTGCGCTTTCGACAGGAACCAATTGCCCTTATATAGAAAGCATGTTTCACCAGGTTAGGGTCATGGAGAATCATGTCAACTTTCTGCGTTTTTTATGGTGGCCGAACGGTGACCTGAGCCAACCATTAAAGGAACACAGAATGATAGTCCATTTGTTCAGAGCATCATCTTCGCCCAGTTGTGCATC
>JAZGTK010022859.1:0-10136 GCA_036877625.1 Ambastaia sidthimunki | reverse complement strand
GATCGAGCTGTGCGCCCATCGGTGGCGGCCAGATTAAGAGTATAGATTTGCAATAAAAGAGGGACATTACTGGGCAGCCTGGGTAAAATTGAAAAAAATGATGAGCTCTTGGAAGAGGCGATGAGTCAGAGGCAGAACAGAAGGGTGGTAAAGAGGGGCGTTTTATGAATGTATGTCTAAGAGACATTACAACACACATTCTACATACATAAAATTATACACTTAAGACCAGAAAGTACTGGCTTGCTTTGAGATGAAATATGCAACTTTCTGGAATAGTTTTTTAAAGTTTTTAGCATAATAATGAGGTTTTATCACAAAGGTTCACAATAGCTGCATTTTATGATCATTATAAAGTTCTTAATTATATATAATAATATAATTGCAGTATGTTTTTAGTGTGTGTGTGTGTTTTTATGTGAAATGTGTATGATCGTGGTGGGGAGTAGAGGCAGGCTGTTGGTTTGGTTGGTTCAGTAATTTGGAATATCCAGTGCCTCATGCAGTATATCCTACTCCTCTATCTCCATCTATTCATTTCTGAGTTTAGGAACACTTCTGAGAAGAAAAGAGAGGCATATAGAAAGAAACAGAAAGAGGAGGAGAGAATGAAGGAGAGAAATTGGAGCAGTGCCATAGCTGTACCCCTGGTGGTGGCACTCTGATAAAAACAGTGACAGATGCAGGTGAAATGAGGCCAGTCGCCATGACGATGTGGAGCGTAAAGTTCCCATAGCGGTTCTAGAATGGTCATCTCTCATTAACCCGAAGTCTATTGAGCCATTTTTACCCAAAGCACCCCCATCAACTATAGAAGCGATTGCATACCATCCAATACGATCATTCCTGGGTTTTAGCCTGGACCCAGAAACATATCCTGTTTTTTTTTGTTCTCATCTTATTTTTTTTTTTTTATTGATAGCAAAAGTAAAGAGAACAGATGACAATGTAATTGTATATCCTTAACTTACATTACATGAATTCATGCATAGCTGTTTGAGTAATGCAACAATGACCTTGAATGGCTGAGTGCGGGAAAATTGAAGGTAAATACGACAGTGGCTGTTTGCACTGTAGACCTCTCGTCTTTCACGCGGGCTATCTGTTTCAACTCTCCCTACACCAGCTACACAGGCAGGCCTGCAAATAGAAAGCCACAATATCACAACTCATCCTCTGCAGCACACAGGCCTCCAGCAGAAGATTAGCTGTAACTTATCTGGAGCACCGATATCCTCATGGACCTAGATGTTTATGGTCTTGTTGTTTCACTTTTATCTATGTGTGCCAATAAAGGTTGTTTGCTACATATTAAGATGTTTCCTATAGAATCAACAGCAAAATGGCCAGTTTAGTTGCTCATGTGCGTAAATACATTGTTGGGGGAATGCGCTACAAATAATATATTAAGTAATAAGCGAAGATATGTTTTATTTGTTACATTCCACATTAAAAAGTGTATATATGCATATATATTAACTAGCATAGTTTTTAATTATTAACTAGCATAGATTTTTCATAAACTATCTTTGCTTGGGAAAAAGTTGAAGAAGTCTGTGAGGCTATTAGGAATTACACCAGAGCGAGGGGCAGCTGTGCTTCCTGTTTGCAGCTCTCTATGGGAAAGTGTTGTGTTTGCATCCAGAGCCTGAGGTGAGATTTGTTTGGGAGTCTATGGGCTTTGTCACGGCCTGCAGAGCGGCCCCGGGGCCTGCTGGGAAAGATGTGTTCATGAGGGCCCTCTCTGATAAAGAAAGAGAGAAACAGAAAGGTAGGAAATGAAAGTGTAACAACAGATTTTTTTTGTTGTTGTTCTCTTTGTTATTCTGGTTTACGTATGGATCTTCTTTAGGGATCCTGTTAGACTCTCCAAGCTAGAATCTAGAAACAGTCAGGTGAATGTTGCCACTTCCACAGCATGTTTGGGTTCATGGGAATTGGCCTGATCTGCCCCACAGCATCTATGGAAGTGTTTCTGCTAAATCCACCCCTCCAGTGCTTGTCACTAATGCTAGCATTATCCCTCGCTACCCCTCTGTGAGGGAAAGCTATCGATTGTTTCTTCCACATCCTTATGTCGACATATCGCTGCCTCCTGCGGCTCTTAAAGTAAGAACTCTGGGTGCTGTGTAATCTGTTAGAGTAAACCGCCACGCCCCCATTATTGACTAAGATCCTGTGGAGTGGTCTAGGATAACACTGAACTGAGTCTGAACCCAAAGTGTAACTCACACTCTGAAGCTCAAATCTGATTGGGTGAGCCACTTTTGGAGCTTTTGTACTGTAGATGGTATTTGCATAAATTGAATTGTATATTGCACTGTGTAGTGTAGCTGTGCAGTTTGGCTGCTGAACTGTATTACTTGTTGAAAGAATTGTTTAGTTGAATTGAATGTTATTAAAAATACATGAAACAGCGTTTGCAGCCCATTTTACTTCTGTAATGTGATAAACAAATGGTACATACAAATGGAGGTATTGGACCTGATTTACATTGAAAATTGATTGGGTTGTAAAAAGTTCTCTCTATGTGACAGGTGTTTGGGTATGAAAACAGCAGGGCTTTTTGCTTGTTTTATTCTGTCATTTACTCAATAAATCAGGGTTAGCCATACAATGTAACATCTAATTTAGAATCTAACATCTAACAAAGAATTAGTAAGGTAATAAAATAAACATTATTCTTCAACATGGTATGTTAGCGATTTTCTTTAGCAACACCTTATGAACATTCAGCATACTCGCTGATAACTTCACCCTCTCTTTTCTTAGTTACCAGTACATCTGCCCAATTAAAAACATCCCTAACGAGACCCCGCTGTTGTGCATCACAGGGTACTGTGCCATGGATTGGTTCATTAAGGTGGCTCTATCCATGGTGCTGATTCTGGCAAGCAGATGTGAACTGGGTTTATTTGTTCCTCCTTAACCAGCTGGAAGAGCAAATCAGTCTCGTGGGCTCCTGGAGATCCTGATCAGCATGGAGCTCAGTGCAGGTCATGGTTTGGTCAAACTGCAGATGTTAATCTAAGAAAGGTGCTCACACGCATAAGGGTTTGAGTGTTGTACATATTAGACATAGTTCTGAATCACAGTATATATATCCGCTTGTCCTGCCTGTTGCTTTAGACCATCGTTTCTAACCAGGTGTGACACGTTTATTCTTTTATTTTTATAGGCAATAAAGTGAAAATTTGTGAATATACTGTATGTCAAAAATGCATACAAATTATCTTGGACTTACTGTGAACAAATTATGATTTGTGGTGTTATGAAAAAAAAAGTTCTGCTTTATTTTTCATTAAAAAGTAATAACTTACTTGCCTCTAAAACGACTTTCCTTTTTGGCTGATATCATCAATGCCTCATAATTTTTAGCCCCTCTTCCCACCTGTCGTATAGATACAGCTTTTTACGATCCAATCTATTCTTAATGGATAAATTCAAATACAGACTATTTTTTATGAATGTATATCCTGTTACCTTAGTAATTCATCACATTACAGAACTAAAATGGGTTGCGGGTGCTGTTTTATGTTGACTTTTGATTTAAATATACAGCTATTTATATTAATTATTATTATTATTGTATTTGCAGTCCTATGTAGTCCTATGTACTTTATAGGCTATTCACATTCCATATTAAAACACAAGCAGATGGAAGGTCATTCTACTATCAGAAGGCAGTTTTTAAGCTGAGCTCTATGAGTCCAGATCTAGACAACCTCGCCTCCTAAATCCCACCCAGCTGAACAGCAGGCAAACACAGCGGTGCAGATCGTCCTTGATGCGGTTTTGAATGAGTACACTTTACCCTCTGCCACTCCATCTAAGCTTCCATTTCTTCTCCTGCCTTTGTCCTTTGGGTCTTTGACTGTCTTAGGGTGCAATCTGGCCTCAACATGCCCAGACCGGCCCATGAGCAGAGACAGAAGAAGAAGGAGCCAGAGAGAGGGATGCGAAGGGCAGAAATGATGGTGTGGATGAGGGTAGAGGTGGGGTGGAGGGCAAACGGGAGAGAAAGGCAGGGGCTGGATCTGACGGAGGTGTGGAATAGAGTGAGAATCGCAGAGGGGGAGGGAAGGAGGGCAGGGGAGATTGGAGAGAAAGAGGAGCAGATTAAGAGGTTATTGATTTCTATATAAAGATCCATAAATCTGATGTGGGTGTCCATGGCAGTGTAGTAGTCAGCCTCAGGAGACTGACCATTACATAATCACACCCAAACAGACAAACTCACACAAACACATAGCTCATCAGATCCTGGTCATTTGGAGTCTTATTGTAATACGAAGTAGCTATCTTGTCCAATCTGTTTCAAACAGTATGTTTCCATCCTAATTTCTTTATAAATATTGCTAAGTTAATAAATTAAAGTGTTAGACATTAAAAATACATTACATCTTTGCTTATCTGTGCAAAACTCACTGTCAGGTTGTTAGGACATGGTGAGTGGTTGCTAACACAGTCTAAAGTATTTTTAGAACATTGCTATGCAGCTGCAGAGGGTGTTCTGGGTGGTTGCTAAGGTGTTTCTTGGTGGTAGCTAGGGTTATCTTAGCTGGTGCTAGGTTGTCAAAAGACCATATGCCCAAATATATGTAGTGTTTTGGTTCGTGGATATGGATTATTTATGTTTGTTGCACAAAAAACACATGCACTAAGGCTGCATACCTTAAGGAGGTAAAGAAATAGTGCTAATAAAGTAAAAGTATAAACTGCAGGCATAGCGATTCTTGTCTTAGCAATCACTACTAAATATTGGTCACTGTTATATGGGCAGCTTGCCGGAATACAGCAATGTTTATTGGGATGAAGTCTGGCTTGTGTCTGAGTGGGTTTGTAGTTTGCTGTCTTTGTGTGGATGTTTGGGTGGGCTGGTCTGGGCTTTGTTGTGTTGTGCAACTGACACAGGTCTCTAGAGCTTGAGAATCATGTATATTTGATGCTTTGCTGTTGTTAGTTAGACTCTATAGCTTTAACCATGTACACACACACACACACAAATTTGAAGATACATATAGTCACAAATACACTTAAGTACAAGTATAGTGTGATAAACATACATTCTTGCATGGGCATGTAAATTCCCTTTTACCAACTCCCACACTACTTGCAAACTCACACACAGTTCTGTACACACACTTGTATGTCTACCTGAAACTATGTACACCTCTTGTTAGAATTTTATCGGCCCGTAAAAACACCCTCTATACAGGAATAATGCCTCTACGCACAATTACACACAAACTCTTTCTCTCTGTCTGTCTTATACTCACACACACTGTTTCTGTATTTCTGTCTCTCTAACACACACACATACACTTCCACACACGCACACACACAACACAAATCAATACCAATTTATAATTCAGGATTGCTGGAGTTTGGGTTTTAGGGCAGGCCAGCATCCAGCCTTCATAAATATTACAGTGTTATTGACTGGATCCGAATGAATTGGAGATTTTTTTCTTTTCCTCTCTTTGCCCTCTTTCTTGTTTCAGGGTGCCGAGCAATAAAGCCTGCTTTTATTTATTCCCTTTGAGTTGGAGATGAGAAGCCTAACTGGGTAACAAATTTGATCCCGGGAATGAAATAAAGTGCCTAATGGTGGACAGAAGGGGTGCACCCCCTCCCAAATCTGTGGCGAGTAATGTAAGGCGTGCTGGGATCAGGATAAGTGGGCCGATTTGTCTAAGCCGTGTCCCCTCTGTTAGCTAAAGCTGGGCGCACTTTCACATGGATTTATGCCTTAAGTAAAAACACATTGTCTTGTAAGACATTGATCACAGGCAGTGGTCACAGAGAATGAAACATGCAAGCAGCCAATGAGATCAGTATGTGATAACTTCAATAAACCAAAGCAAATGATTATTATGTGCAGTCATGGTTTATTGCTTAATTGTAGCATTTTAAATTGTAATTCTTGCCTAACTGTACTGTACACCTATCATGACTGTTAATCATAATAATAATAATACATTTTTCATATGACATTTTGATATGAACTTTAAAGGAATGAAGTTCCTTGTGAGTCATCTCCAGCAGTGTTTTCTTGCAGTTGTGGAGTACAGAGTTGTCAGTCCCACAGAGGCAAATAGACTGTATGCATGTTTGTTTGTGTGTGGAGTAAATGTGATGTCTCTTACTTTCTTTATCTTGTGTTCCCTAGCATGATGTTTCTATACATAGTGTGAAGCACTCAACTTGTGTAACACACATGGAAAGAGCTGGTTGGTGAAGTCTGATGAAAACGCTTTTTCCCTGACCAAACCCCCCCTCAAATTCACTACTAAACCTCTGATCTCCTGGGGCGTCTCGACCGATGAAAGGAAATCAATCATGTCATAAAACTCTCATAAAAAGAAAAACCTGTTTTTACCTTAGCAAGTAAAACCAGCAGCAGCTATAAACTTTCCTGGTACAACCCAATGACACAGAAATATTTACACACACTTTAGTGTTGGGCGATATTTTCAATACTTACAATATACTGTATTTAAGATGATTTTCTTTAAGTAAAATTAGGGAGTGTAGTGAATATGCAAAGATCATAACAATAAACAATCAGCCATTTAGGGCCTTTTTAGAGCACACTGAAGTTTCATCAAAATGCTTTTTAAGATAGTATTTTTAGCTGTATTGCCCTGCACAAAGACACAGCAAACACATTCAGATGCAGGCACACACACTTCCACAAATACAGTACACTCTCACACTAGACTGTGGTTTGGAGGGCTGATGGCTCCAGAGAGAGGAAGGAGGGATTTAGTTGGTTCATTCTCTCCCTGCAGTCAATACTGAGCTCATCAACAGCCCTGTTTTTATCCCTTAATCAACCACAGTGACTGACGCTTAATTGGGCTGAGAGTCCAGTAAAGATCCCTTCCTTCACCTCTGATCCTGTCAACACTTACATAAGGGCCACTATTCACCCCTCACGCATCTTAACCACTCCGCACAATCCAGCGGTAAGACCCAGTCAGCAGAGAATAAGAGTTTCTCGATCAGGGCTTTACTGTTCATCTGACTGACTGGACTTTTAGACATTGCTGCAATACTAACAAGCTCACTAAAAGATCTCCACATACGTTATGCCAGACCTTAGAGACATTAAGTCTTGGATTGGTAAATGTTCCTGCTATTTTATATCCCTCGTTTAAGGTTTTCTCAAAGTTCCTTAATGATAACAGATATACATAGAAGCTCAAATAGAAGCTAAAAAACGGAATTAAATGTACTTTTCTCCCAATGTAGTTTATAAGATGTAGCAGTTAGTTCTCTTGACTGTCTTTAGCGCACAACCATGGTCTACTCTTACAACCCTTCTCTACCAACTCAAAAATTATTTTATAGATTTTTTTCTGACCACAAGCATAATTTTTCTTATTTTTCCCCTCACCTGAACCGAGTGATCTATATGTCCTCTGATGTTGCATAATGGCCAAGCTAAGCAACAAGGAACAGGTGTCTGGCTATAGTGTAAAAATGGAGTAGGTACAGATGCATTGTGGGAGGTGTTTTTATATCAGATTGTGCTTGTATGTAAGCCTAATTATTTAAATGCTACAACTTGGTTAGTGTCAAAGGTCTGGTAACACTTTATAGCTTTGGGAGTTGTGCGGGCCAACTGTGCCCAACTATAAGCCTTTGTGGAAAAACAAATCCAGTGTTTTATCAAGCAAATTCAGGGGTTGGTTCTCATCAAGAGCAGTCTGTAGGCAGTTAACAGCAGCTTTATGATGGGTGCAGAGATCCCTCTCTGTAGAAAAGTCTGGGTAATGAAAGGCAGGCTGTTTGTCTTTCTCTCTTCCACTTTTACGCTAAAGGCTCTGGCTGCATGGAGCTGTTCAGCGGACCCTGGTGGATGCTAAAGGATTGTTTGTTGCCTGCTAATCATGACCGCAGTGTCTGCTGAAGGAGCATTTGGCAGTGGCAAATGAGGAAGAGAGAGAGAGTGGGCACTGCTGCTGCCCGGGCGTCTTTAGCGGCAGTAAAACCCTCTTAGTGGGTAGTGCCATCTGGCCGAGCCCCTTGTGGGGGCGTAATGTGCCCGAATTGCGGGGTCGAGATGCTTTACTACCCAAGCCTGCCGGCTGCAGATGGCACAGGCAGAGGCACTAGAAAACGCCAAGGTCGGGCACGCGCTGTGGCATGGGATTCGTGGCGCTAAATGGCATGGAAAGCATTTGATGGTGTGCTGGACAGACAGTGAGGCATCTGAGGGCCCAGAATGCATCTCTCAGCCCCTGTGTGCAGCACTGAACATCAGGGCTGCTGGTGCTTTAGTGAATGAAAATTAAACGCATAGTGTTGGAGTATTGCTGTTTAAATGCTTTTGGATGATTGTTGCATGTTCGTTTCAGGTCACAGATAATCTTAAAAGTCAAAGCTGATTTTTAAATGGTTAAAAAGTTGCAATTTTGCTTGGTTAATTAAGAAAATGTTCAATTTCAAGTTAATTTATATAGCTCAGTTTTCGTGCTTTAGTGTGTTTATATGTGTGTGTATGTCCTGGGCTCACTCAAGAAATCCCATGTCACCCTCACAGTTCTCAGGGACTCTTTATATTGTAGTGGGTGGCAGCTGGTGGAATGAATAGCCATTTTGAGAGCAGTGAGACTAGAACGAGCACAGCACACAAAGGAACTTAATAAGTATGAAGTCACCATCCAAAAGAAATGACTGACGGAACACAAAGTAAAAAAGGTATTGGGGAGTAATGTTTTTTATTTATATAAGCTGGTGTGCCTCCCTCCAATCTCTGCACTCCTGCACCCCCCTTGTTTTCCGTACATTTTCAACATACACCTCTACAAACAGGCCGGGGGTCCCAGAACTTACACCGCCTGGGGGGCAGAGATGAGTCTGAAAATTAGTATTGGGGGGTTTCATTAAATTTTTTTTTGGCTCATTTCCCCGAGTGGTCCCTGAGCTGAATGGCCTGGCATCAGTTATGTCTGTGCCAACCCAGCCCCCAATTTCCAAACCTACATCCATACGAGAATTATCGGGCCTGAGCCTAGACTCTGGTAATAGCACCCACAGACGAACATTTGTGTCAAGAGAAATGTCCTGGAGGAGTTTAAAAGGTCTTTTCGTTCCTGTAAGACAATAATATCCCAATATCCCCATACTGTAAGATTATAGTGATACTAATGTAACATCACTGTATTGATGTATTATATTACAGCATGTTGTAAATTGTTAATTGAAGTAGTGTGTATAAGTGTAATGCGGTAAATTGTGAAGTCACTCTTAATTTATTGATTTTTTGCCAGTTAAAGAAATTAGAATATTACTAAATTGTTGTCTCTGGTATTCTGTTTTGATTAAATTTTAAATTAATTTAAACTTTTCAAGCATTATTAACGCATTTGTGTTTTAGTGGCTTAACTAGATATTTTAAATTTGTTTTGACTATGTTTTTATTATTTGTCTTAGTTAATCTATTACAGACTTTGTATTCCACCTAATACAACAAGTTATATAATAAATTATATTTCTTTAACTTTTTAAACGAAAAGTCACATTCAAGTACAAAAATATTTATTTTTTTTCAGAGAATGACAGTTATGTTCTTTGTAGTAAACAGATACACACACAGAAGCATTAGGCCAGCAGTATGTTCACAGTGCGTGCTTGCATGTTTTCCCCAAGTTTTTCCATACGGTTTATACTCTTACTTTGAAAAGCTATCAAAAACCATCTCACCGTTCTTTTGTTATTTTTCACAATGTATTTTAGAGCAAATTTCTACCTTTTTCTCTCAGTCGGACCCAGGAAAATTGAGTTTTCAAGGTGAACATCCTATTACTGGAGAAGGTTGACAAATTAATTTGGTGTGTGCCTTGTTGCAGTGTGGGTAGTGATAGAGACCAGCCTGTCAATTTGAGAAATGAGGGCCTGCTCAGGAAGCCAGATGGGAGTGAAATTGAACAGCACATTAGCTAATTACTTATGCAAATCACCCGGTCTTGCACCTTAACTTAAGCACGGTGGATGATACTCAGGGCGGCTGGAGAGTTTTAGATAATACTAATCCCACTCCCATCACCCACACGAGCACATCTTCACCTGCTGAGAAAGCCCAATGAGGAATTGCTCACAAATAGCTGAATGCACAAACATACGCG
>JAZGTK010022858.1:0-10136 GCA_036877625.1 Ambastaia sidthimunki | reverse complement strand
TCATTGCACTCGCTCTGAACCCATGCCAGAGCATTTGGCTTTAGTCTACACACATATCGTCCTTAAAACTTTTTTGACCTTTTGCTGATGTTGCTGCTGGAATGTGGCCAAAATGTGGCCATGTCGCTCTTATATGTGAACATTTCCCCTTTCATTTTGATATGCCTACCTTTTTAACAGTTACTAAAAATGCTGAATATATTTATAGATGGGTGTGAGACTCTAAACAGCAGATAAACTGAAGCTAGCAATTCTCTTAACATTAACCTGCATTCAACAGGGTTAAATCAGAGATGCAAAACCAAGCAAAGAAGGTGGTTTTTGGTCTGTAATCTATTTGGTTCCATCCAAAGCTGCGATGTTGTGTGCTGTCTTATTGGCATGACTCTGAAATGAGAATCCTGGCAGGTCTGGAGAAGATCCCATTCCAAAAATCCTTATAATTTGACAGAAGTCAATAACTTAGCCCAAGCCCATCATGAAATGAGCTGTCAGGATTACAGCTTCCTGAGCTTCAGCCAGTTGGAGAGCCAGATAGATCTGTGTGTGATTACATAACATGTGGGTTAGACTGGTCCCAGTTTTTTTCCTAATACCAGAAAATGTTTTTTCATAACATGACAGCGTTACATTTCAGACTGTGGTGATTAAAATAACCTTGTCACTGAGTGCACTTACTGTACCAGTTGGCTGCATGTAAGATATCTAAAGCCCTTGTCTCACTGGCGTGTGTGTGTTAGGGCAATGGGCTTAGATTGCTAGCAACATTAGCTCAACCAATAACATGAGTTAAACCAGTGGCACATGATGGGAGTGTCCAGGAAACCTCTTTATAAACAGATTTTTTTTGTGCATTTCCTATCGGTGATGCCTGAAACGACATAATCCACCTTAAATAACACGTTAAGACATTTATGGGACGTGGCATGTAGGAGTCTTAGATTGCAGTCAAATAAAAACAGACATAGTTGAGATCAACTATATGACGCTTCTAAAGACACGATTGGCCCCAGCTAGTCTGGTAAAGATGACTAATGCCTTGTTCTCACAAATTCACTTTTCTGAGTGTCTGAATGTTGTGTCTGACCTTCAAAGGTTGATGGCTCCCAGTTAAAGGAGGTTTCCCACAGACTGCAGTCCTCAAAGCAGTTTTACTGTGTCACTAGTCCCATGTTATCTCATCAAAGTTTTCATTCTTCCACCAGCACAGGGTCCCATTGGTATCTACCCTCACAACCTGTTGAAATGCAGACTGAGTGCATATGTGTCCACAGTGGCGTGTAATCAGGAAGCATACAGATCTCTTGTCTCTTGCCCCAGTGAGCACAGAAGCATAAGGCACAGCCTTGATTTCCCAAAGGAGATATTTTCTCTCTTTCTCTCTCTCTAAATAGGTGCTCTCCTGGGGCTGGTTGCCTCTAGTGGAGTTCTTCTTATCAAAGTTTTGAATCATAATGTTATTGTTGTTGAAGTTTATCATGGTCATAATTAAGTCTGACTTCTTGTGAAAGCAATCCAACTTTGAATCCAAACTCAACATTTACCTGGTGTCCACTGGACACATTTGGTCGTGTTTGGACATGTCAACCTTCCAAATGCAGACGGCGTAATGGCTCAAGGAAGGTTGTCTAGCTGTTCAGCTGAAGCACAATAAGCGACTTTGTTTTACTGTGTGTGTCTTCACAGTGACACTAGTAGCTAATGCATCTGGGATATGGAAGCTTTATGAACCAAGTACTAAGATTAAGTAAATGAGTAACATCACAAAAACAATAATAATGTGACTTGACAACTGTTTAGCTTTTTTTCAAGATTTATACATAAGCATTTCAGAAATTGAATTCTGAATTTAGCATTTGAGTACAATATTACTTTTGCAGTTGGTATCTGAGTATTGGGTTTATTTATCTGTTGAGTACTTGAGCAGACTGAAATGACATAAAACGCCCACCTTGAGTACCAAGTTCTGCATCTAGCTGGTGGTGGTGGCCTTTGAGCACTTTGTGAAATGGCTGTACAGCGCCGTGTTCTTAAAAGGGTCTGTCATTGAAATCAGCCATTTGGAGACAGAGCCATATATTTAACAGTCAGAGCTGATGAGTTCATCAACTAGATATGGCGTCTTATGTAAGAGGGAGATAATTGTGGCTCTTACTCTTTGCTATGACTTGCCAGGCCTGGATTTTTGTCACTGTTTGAACTTGTACTGTACTGCTGCCTGGCAAAGTTCAGCTGACTGTGAGCTGACTCACATACTGTACATTTTGGAAAAAATAAAAAAGAATTTTGGATTAAGACCCAATACTAAGGGATTTCTGTGCTCAAGATATAGCTGATGTTGATATAAGATACAATGAGTACAGTATCGGTAGGTAATATTAGTGTGGCCTTGTTGGTAAAGATCAGATTGTAATCAAAGGATTTTTACAAACATAAGGTCTTTGGTCCATTTCGTTTCTTTATTTATTCCAGAGTAAATATGCTAATAAGGACTAGCCACAAAGTGTGGAGTGACATGTCTGAGTATGTGGTGTGATTACAGGAAAGACTGTCCTACATTACTTCACAATGGCTGACAGGAACGCCATCCACAGTGGCTTAAAACAATGAATCTGGAAAGCTAAACATAAACTTGAGCAGTCAGATGATGCTTTGATGTCTCAGGTTTTCATGAACTTGTTTCTCATTGTATGTAGGTGTATGCACGTCTTGTTCATCAAGGTCACGGAGTACAGATGGGATTTAGGGATGTACCGGAGTTCTCCCTTGATCAATGGCAGCTGTAACTACAGGGAGATGACAAGAAACTTAATTATTTTCTTCTGTAATTAGGAAGCTGTATCTGTAGCCTTGTATTTTGAAGCACTTGTTTATTTCTAAAAACAATTATCTAGAGCTTTACATGTCTGGTAAGTTCATCTGAAAAGTCAAAGCTGCACTTATTGATTAAGTGTCATGTATCTGTGAATGTTTAGAGATTCTAGAGCAGTAGACATCGGTGAATGCACAAGTGCTGCTTGCTCGGTCACCCCTGCTGATAGTTGATGAGTTGTTTTAGGAACTTTGTTCATAATCATGGCAGGTGCATATAACTGCAGCTCCACACACACTGAAAACATAAAATGAAAAGTGATGCTAACAGACCACCTTAAAGCAATTTTCTGTCCTATTTAGACACAACCAAATCTTTCAGCTTCTCCCATATGCCTGCTGCCAACATCGTTCAGGTGTGAGGTTTTTGGACCATTGTGTGCCATGACTCATGTGCTAAAATGAAAAGGAAACTGATCACATTTTGTCAGCTATTCTTCCCACATTACATGTTGTCAGTCTCATTTCCAGCCTCTACAGCTCTGTGGTAGCGATGTATCCTAGCAACCGGAAGGTTTGGAAGCTGATTGTGAGTCATTACAGACTGTACGATTGGATCTGCGGTATGCCCTCGCTGTTAGATCTGATCCGTCAGTTTTTACAAGAAACAGGCCGTTGCTTTAAAAACATTTGATTTATTTCTGCTTGCTGTCTCATTAATAGATGGTAAGGCTTAGTTGCAGTCCAGCAAAAGTTTAAAAAAGTTTGCTCCATGTGTAAGACATGTGTCTAAATCAACATGTCTTGGCGTTCTTGAACAGATGTGCTTTGTCCCAGGTGTATTGTAAAAATATGGGAAGCATTGAAGAAAACAAATAGGGCATATAGGGCATTTATGGTCATCGTTTAAAAACTGCAGAGGGGGGAGAGAGAGAGATAGAGGGAGAGAGAGAGATAGAGGGAGAGAGAGATAGGGAGAGAGAGAGAGATGGAGAGAGAGTTGGTGATGGAGAGGGGGAGAGAGAGGCAACAGCTGTCAGCTGTTGTATGCTGTTGGAATGAGCAAATACAAAGCTGTTCTATTGGACTGTATGCAAAATATGCCTTTTTATGTGACACTGCAAGAATTTGCAAGATCAAACAGAAACTCTCAAGCACTCTCTTTGAATGAATAAACAGATTATGGAAGATGGACTGATCTTTATGTGTGCAGCCTGTTTATCTTTGTAGTCAGTTTTATGGCGGAATATTTGGTATTCAAGTTTGCTAGACAGAACAGGAGTGAGATGGACAATAAAGATGAATCATAAGCAATATTGCTTTCAGAGGTGGTTTGAAAGCCCAGGCATTGGGCCACTTTGCTAATGTGAATATATGGCTAAATGCCACAGTGATTTTTGTTGTCTGGGAAAACCCTTTTATCCCTGTTGGGCCTAGTGATGTCATTGCTGGCTCACGATGATCAGATATTACAGACATGGAGTAATGTGTTTTGCTTAAGCTGAAAGCCCACAAACAGATTTTTTTTCCAGGGATTTTTTTTCAGGCATCAGACTCATTTACATAAGCTCTCAAAAAGAAGGGACTGGCATACAGGACTGTGTCTATGGGGAATGGCCCCACCAACTCCATTCCTTGCTAAACGCGAAGGGCCCTTCCCACTCTCTTAGTATCACACATGTGAGAAACTAGCTACTGTATACTAATACATAAAGTTATCCTGACCTGTTTATTGTTTGTAACAAATGTGGTGTCCTCCAAACCTCTCTGTCATGTTCTCTTTTACCTCATCTCCTGAGCAAAATAACGTTTTGCACACAAGCAAAGCACAATTTGCCCACAAGATCTCCGTTTTCTCATAGTGTTTTGTTTCATGCTGTGGTCCTGTTCTCATTTCAAAGCTTCGTTTTGATTGGCTGCCAAAGCGAGGCATCGCAAATGACAGTGAATCAGTGAGAAATGTCAGAGGCACTTGTTTAATTGATCACTTCTCTCCATTTCTAAGCGACAGCAGTGAAAGACTCAGAGGCGAGACCTCAGGCATTGGTTGGCTTTATGGCTCTTACTGTGTATGCTGTATAAAGCGGGGTACATGGCAGCTGTTTGGGAAGACTTGAATGGTGAGCTATTTATAGCAAACCAGGGAAGCTGTGATGGTCGGATCCACATAAAGGGATGCGGCAGTTGCCTTGCTGCCTGTGACAGCAGCCTTTTGTGGGGGATGACGTGGTTGAAAGCGGTAGATGTTATTTCTGATGTTTGCACAGAGCAAACCTGTTCTCGAATGGATCTTTTCTGCAGCTACAGGTTTATATACAAGAGTACAGTAGACAGTACAGCATATTTAAATGAGACACTCTTCAGTGTTAATTGTGCATTATGGTGTGCAATAATGTTTTTGTCTGGAAGTATTTTTCTCATTTATTGTCTCCACAGAGATTATAAACCTGTTTTCAATATTTACAGCCAGCTCAGAGGTGAATCCCAATGTTTGATTTATGCTGAAGGTATTTAAATGAAAGAGAAAAAAGGGGTTTTACTGATATTATCTTTCAGACAGTGATGCATTGCAGATTAGTTGGAAACTAACGAGTTAAACATTAGAAAAGCTTTTTACTGGTAACTAACTTTAAATTTAGTTAGTAAGCTAGTATAAAGTAGTAAAGGCACAAAAATGAAGTTGGAATTATGCTATTGTTTTATACTTTCAGTTTTTACTTTCGAAAACCTCCTGTTGTGGTCTGTTCTTATGCTTCCCTAAAGTATTGTTTTTATGATATAACTGTACTGTATAGTTTCATTTGTTTTAGTTGTATTTTCATTGTATTGTATGAATGTTGTGTGTGTTCTGGCATTGTAATGTGTTTAAGGACGTTTATAAATTCAGCCACAAAGTCAGATGGTGCCACGAGGAGTCACGACTAGCTCATGTGCTCTCTCTCTCTCTATCTCTCTCTCTCTTTCTCTGTTTGCCTCAGCTAATACTCTGGCTAAGTCTTGCTTGGAAAAGTCATGCTTGATGTTTAACTAAAGCAGACAGGCTTATTTTTGCCTCTTGTCCTTTTCTCAAACTTGTTTTGTTGACATTCCTCTATGTGGATGAAATTCAGGAGGAAAACTCCTCCTTTCTGTCTGTCTAAACTGGAGTTTGAAGAAAAATATGTATTTCTGTGGTTAGCTGTGAAGAACTGTAGAACCCTGTTCAGTCTGAAAGATGGAAGTAACAGGGTTGAGAATTTTTGGCCTAAATTTATCCTAAGCCACTGCATGCTTTTTGATTACTGTTGAGTACTGGTTTGAGGAGGGTAAGAGGATGGTGGTTAGTTCAGACATTTGATGTGCTTAAAATGAACTACTTTCATGCTTAATTTTATTTTAGATAATATTTTGTTCATGAAAAGTAGCTATTACATTTCTAAGCAGTTGGTTTTAGTGATGTCTAGTGGACGATAAAATGGGTAAATAATCCCATAAACCTACATTGAAGGATAGACCCAGGCCATTTTTATAGACCAGAATGTTATAGAGACTGGGTGGGTTCTGATCTGGACCAGTAAACAACCATATATCAACACCCTAGCAACCACCTAGAAGACACAAACACTGTGGTGGCTGGTTTTGCAAAGGCAGACAGCACTCTGATTTTCTTCAGAATCCCTTAGTGATTTTGTAAGGAAGGACGCCTGTTGGTTTGAATTTCATTGTCCTCTGTGTTTAACCTGGAAATAAGAAAAAAACTGCATTAAAATTTTATAATGTTATTTATGTTAAATTCATGTCTCATTAATTAAGCAAGAACTCCATTATTGGTAACAATCTGTCTGTTACGGCTACCTTTACTGTTTTGATTATCAAAGCTAGCATGACTGACTATAAATTGCATATTTAAAGACTCTGTAAGAAAGGCTGAATTTGCAACCTTGCTGGGACTTGAAGATAGATTTCCAAAACACTCAGTAAATGCACAAGAATACATCCAGCCCAAGAGAATCTGCGGGCGTGTGCTGGCGGGACATTAGATGTGCAGTGGAGGTGTAAAATAAAGAAGAGAAGGTTCCCATGAGAAACAACAGGTGCCACATGCAGGTTCAGCAGGCCCAACTTGACAGGCTTGTTTCTTTTCTCCAACAAACATATTTTTATGTAATATTCATCCTATAGAAACAACATTTAGCAGACGCTTGCAGTGTAGTCAAGGTATACATTTTATCAGTTGTGTGTTCACTGGGAATCGAACCCATGACCTTGGTGATGCTAGGAGCATGCATTTCCAGTTGAGTTGCAGAAACGATTTATTGATATATTTCTCCTAAAAATCACCTATTTCAAACCTGCAAGACCTTCTTTCTTCTGTAGAACACAAAGGGTAACATTTTGAAGAATGTTCACACTGCTGTTTTCCATACAACAAAAGCATATAGTGACCAGAGCCTATCAAGCCCCAAAAAGGATAAAACAGCATCATTAAAGTAATCCAAATGGCTCACAAGTCTTGTCTATAATGTCTAAATTCACACGATAGTGTTGTGTGAGGAACAGAAGTTTAAGTTGGCTAAAAATGTGGTTTGCTGTCATTTAAGGCAAATGTGGTTCTAACATTTCTTGTAATATAATTTTGCAGTTTGAATGTACGACTAAACACCAGTTTATGGCCTTGATATAAAAACAGATCTTGTGTAGAAGTGTTTGTCAACCCTGTTACTCACTATGTTCCAGAGTCCTGCAGGAGCTGTCAAAGAAGTTTGCCTCCCCTCCCTTTCTTGTTCAGGGGACAGACCTCAGCTCAAAGCTGATCTGCCTTCCCTTGGTAAAGTTTCTTTCTGTTGAACAGTTCGTTGCTCGGATACCACATGCGAGGCCCTTGGTTTGCTTACACGCTGGGGCATTGATGTGTAGTCAAATGGAACAAGTCTTGTTTACCCCCTGCCTTGTTAATGGAGCAGCAGCTGTGTCATAAAACATAAGCAAACTTAAGACAGTGTTGCTTTAGTGTGCAGCATCTTATCAGTTAGAATGTGTAATGTCAGCAAAAAACACGATAGTTTAACAACGTGGTTGTCCTAGTCATGATGTCCTATGGACTTTCTTTCTATTGTTATGTTAAAATCAGATAAAAAGACAGGAATAATTCAATTTGTTTGGCCATACTGCACTTTTATAGTATTTGTTTCTTATTTTCGATTATTTGTCCCATAGTTTAGAAATCCTACACCAACAAACTTTTCTTTAAAACTGAGGTTTGGGTGGGCCGTATCAAATGGCATTAAAGCAGTCAATAGCCTTTAATTACATCACAGAACCATGCTTTGATACTTGCTAATTGGCTGCAGGCAGTATTAGCGGGGGGACTATTTATTTCAGAGAGCATTTGATTGGACGATAAACTTCTGCAGTGAAACTTGAGCATTGTTCAATATTTATGATTTTGTTCAAACAGAAAAATGACTGTAAATGTTAAATGTAATTCTGCTTAAAGGAAACTGTCAATGCTAAAACTATCATTTAGATGCCTCAGAGCTTAAAGGCAACTAAAAGCTACAAAATTCTTTATTTTGACTGTGTTGGTAATTGCTCTGGCATTCGTCTCTAAATGTGTTGTGCTCATGTTATATATTCTGATAAGATACATTGAGTTTTATCCAGTGGAGTTGCATCTCATGCATAAACAAGACCCAGTTTCTCCTGTGCATTGGGTTCTCTGGCTTTAGTAATTATTCAACACTGTTACACATTATGGTCATTTAAGTGATGGTGAGAGGAGGCGAAAACATTTATTGCAATGTGTTTTTGAACCACAGTTGGAATCATGACTCAGACTTTTGAAGCATTGTATCTTTAGCTGTGTAAAAGCTCAAGTTAAGAGTTTCCATCGCAACTTTTATCCGTGACTCACGGTTTACCTTTTTTAAAATATGCTGACATGAAAGAGACAAAATAACCTGTAGTCATGACAACCTAGAACTGTTTACTGTAGATAATGAAATGGGATTAGTAAGTGTAACTGTCAGTGTGCCAAATGTAAAGTGGATATCGGTCTGTTTGTTAGTTTCTCACATTCTAAAGTTCAGACTCTCTGAGAAAGAGAAGATGAATTCATATAGATGAATTCAATATGTTTAGTTAGAACATATTGCCTGGTTTGTTGGTGGCCAAAGATGATGTTCCAGCTCAGCCAGGTCTCTAGCAGCTGGTATTCCAGCTTGCCAACCACCTAAATCCAGCTGGAACAACTGATTGCTAGCTTGAAATGATCTAGCATGTCTCAAAACACGTCTACTCCAATCAATGAGGGTATTTCAGTGAGGTGGGACATTTTAATGAGGTAGGATTTCATTTTGAAAGATTTATATTTTGTACAATATGTGGCCTTTTGGAAGTCAGAAATTGTTTAACATTTGAATATTGACAATAAATATTTGAAACTAATTGTGGATTCAGGGGCAATTTGCATCCGCAAGCATATTGTGTTACTTTGTACGTGTTTTTAGCATGTTTTCGATGGCTAACTCCTCAACCTCTAAAAGTGCGTCACGTTCACAAGCCTGTGTTTGATTTTAGCTCAGTTTAATTTAAGCCGTGACAGCAGTACACATTTCCCAATACATTACAAAGTCTAGTGGGTTTACACTGAGTTATTTACACAACACACAGTGACCGGACTCTAATATTGACTTTAATAAGTTCTTCCTCTCGTTCCCATATGTGGCTCTTCTCATATATTTCTCTCGGCTGAAATGGCTGGAGCTGCCTGAGGAGAGAGAGCCAGATGGCTGGCTGGAAGGAGACAGTTTAGAGCCACAGGGGGACCAAATCTGTCATCAGTTTCTCTCTATTTGTCTCTGTATCCTTATCACTGAAACGGGTGCTTTCAGACTAGTGTTTGAATGGATGTATTTGTGTGTGTTGCCTAATAAAATATGTGTTTAAAATGATAAGTGGGTTGTTCTTTAACGTCAGGCACTTTTGGTCATGAAACTCCCAATACTTTATTAGTGTCTGTTAGTGGACGCAGATACATCACAGACATGTATGTGTGTGTATACATGTGTATATACATCTTTCTGTCATTATAATTTTTCTTAACAAATTTAATTGTAATTTAATTGTACCACATATAATTTATGTATAATTTTTGATATGGGGTTTCTGTGGTGGAAATGATGATAGTTGCCATGGCGCAGTTATGCGGTTGCTAAAGTTTTCGTTTAGCAAGTGTTCTAAATGGTTGCCATTCTGATGGTAGGTGATTGCTAGGGTTGTTCTTGGGTTGTATGCTAGAGGTTTATGTATCAGTTCAAGTTACAGTCGTTGACATTCTGTTTCCC
>JAZGTK010022857.1:0-10136 GCA_036877625.1 Ambastaia sidthimunki | reverse complement strand
GAGTTTCTGCAACATGTGAGAGTTTGTGTGTGTTCAGGATAAAGGAGGCGTCTGCCAAACCACGGAAGGAGTACGTCGCAAAACCACGCATGGAGCTTCAGCTGCCCAGTGAGAACCACAACGGAGGGTTAAAGTCACCTGCACGCTCACCAGGTAACACACAAACATACACCTGTGAGAACCACACAGGTACACACACACACTAACACATCCCCACACCGTCATTGGTAGGACAAAGAGCTCACAGACACACTCTCTCGTTCTCTCTGTTTCTCAGCTCCGTTAGATCAGCCGTGCTGTCGTGCGCTCTATGATTTCGAGGCAGAGAATGAAGGAGAGCTCGGCTTTAAGGAGGGCGACATCATAACTCTGACCAATCAGATCGATGATAACTGGTATGAGGGTATGATCCGTGGCCAATCAGGATTCTTCCCTATCAACTACGTGGACATCTTGGTGCCTCTGCCTCACTAGGCCCCGCCCACTCCTGCTGTTGCCTAGCAACCCAACAGCCGCCTTTATCATGCATCTGTGCTACAGCTTAACTTCCTGTTCCTGTTGATGAGTGACTCTGAGATGATGAAGACATTACAAAACTCAGAGTGTGTGTTCATTGTTATCCAAAAGTCAGTTTTATAGTTTATAGTTTTTTTAGTTATTGTATCATTTCTTTGCTGGCTTTGCCTTCATTGATGTGACAAACCTGCGTTCAGTGTTTCCCTGCACGGATGTCCTGAGTTTGGTTACACATGTTTTTCTCTCTAAACATTCTTGTTTCTTTTGTGTTCTGCATGAGTTTTACTAGTTGACTAGTCATTTGGAAAAGCAACCTACCAGTCAAATCTGTGGACACACAATAGTATAGAACTGAATGGTCTTCACACTTTTGAGATGACGTAGAGAAAAAAAGCCTGGAGCTCCACTGACACGTTCATACTGTTCATCGTGTTCCTGTGCTAGCAGCACAAAGGTTGTGGGTTCGATCCCAGGGAACACATACTGATAAAAATGTGTACCTTGAATTCACTGTAAGTCGCTTTGGATAAGCGTCTGCTAAATGCGTAAATTGAAATGTTATGTAAGTGAAAGTGAAATGTTTTGTCAGATAGGGTAACTCATACCCAAAATGTGACTTCTGCATTTAACCCATTACTGGTGATGAGTGAACACACACACACACACACACACACACCCATCTTCTGGAGCGACAGACATTAGAATCTGCTAATCTGAGTCAGTGTGTGGACAGACAAACGTGTCAGAAGTTAAAAAGGGCTGAAAGTTCATTGTACACACACACACACACACTGTGCAGTGTTGGTCTTTTCAGCATTCAGCAGTGTGTTGTGTCCACAGGTTTCTCTTTATCTTGTGCTGCTCCTGCTGTAAATCTCATTGGCTCAGTATAGCTGTATTTTAACCCAGGCTGTGTTCTGATTGGCTGTGATGTAGCTGTTCAGTGAGGATAAAAGACTTGCGTGACGTGTGAGATGTTAGTGGACGTAAAGCCAAGCCTTCTGGTTTTTTATTGGTTCTCATTTGAAATGAAATATGAAAATGTAATAAGGATTCAATGTCTCTGGTCTGATCACACACATTGTACGTTGATTTGATAGATCTGCATGTCGCTTCTAAGTTTTGCCGTTTTAGCACTAAAGTTCTGGTTCTGACCGGTTTGGAGTTGACAGAATAGCAGCCACTATCATAAACTAGTTTGAACCAGATTGTTTGTGTCTCTGAAAGTTTATTTTTGGTGTATTAAAACCCTGATGTTTCCTGTATATACACAGTATATACAGTATATACTGTAAAAAGTCTTATTTTTTAAATGCCAAGATTAATGCCAAGATGGGCTCATTACTGACCTATGTGTGTGTGTAATATAACGCTAGTTAGCAATGTAGAATTAGTAGTTAGTGGTTTGGTGTTTGTAAGCACATGTGGTTTGAAGAAAAGCTTTGAGCTGGTGATGTAATATTTAGCTTGATGGCAGAAGTGTAACAGACATGTGTTGTAATTATTCATTTGTTATGAATTACGCCAAGTCTTCAGTTTTTACCTTTGTTTGACCTCATCCAGATTCTGTCATGATGTTTTCAAGGGTGTTGCTGTGTCTGATCTGATGTTGATCTGGAGTTGAGCTGATGTTGATCTGATGTTGATCTGATGTTGATCTGGAGTTGAGCTGATGTTGATCTGATGTTGATCTGGAGTTGAGCTGATGTTGATCTGATGTTGATCTGGAGTTGAGCTGATGTTGATCTGATATTAATCTGGAGTTGAGCTGATGTTGATCTGGAGTTGAGCTAATGTTGATCTGGGGTTGAGCTGATGTTGATCTGGATGTTGATCTAAATGGTGATCTGATGTTAATCTGGATGTTGATCTGGAGTTGAGCTGATGTTGATCTGATATTAATCTGGAGTTGAGCTGATGTTGATCTGGAGTTGAGCTAATGTTGATCTGGAGTTGAGCTGATGTTGATCTAAATGGTGATCTGATGTTAATCTTGATGTTGATCTGGAGTTGAGCTGATGTTGATCTGGATGTTGATCTAAATGGTGATCTGGATGTTGATCTGATGTTGATCTGGAGTTGAGCTGATGTTGATCTGGATGTTGATCTAAATGGTGATCTGATGTTAATCTGGATGTTTATCTGATGTTGATCTGAAGTTGAGCTGATGTTGATTTGGATGTTGATCTGATGTTGATCTAAATGTTGATCTGGATGTTGATCTGATGTCGATCTAAATGTTGATCTGGAATTGAGCTGATGTTGATCTAATGTTAATCTGGATGTTAATCTGGATGTTGATTTGGATGTTGATCTGATGTTGATCTAATGTTAATCTGGATGTTGATCTGGAGTTGATCTAAATGTTGATTTGGATGTTGATCTAAATGGTGATCTAAATGTTTATTTGGATGTTGATCTGATGTTGATCTAAATGTTGATTTGGATGTTGATCTGATGTTGATCTAAATGTTGATTTGGATGTTGATCTGATGTTGAGGTCAATATCTCATGAAAACTGTCAGAAAAATCAAATGAATAAGAAATTATATTTTGTATAAAGAAAATGAAGCTTGTGTTTTGACCAGACAAAACATTAATATTGATAGTATGATACAAATTTTCCTCTATCAGGCAGTAATTCTGGTGTTACAATCTCATCAGCTCTATATATGTGAATATGATCTGAAACGTGTGTGTGTGTGTGTGTGTGAATGAAACAGTTTACCCGTTCTGCACAATTTGAAGGTGGATGTACTGTGAATATTATTCACCCCTTATGAATCTGTTCATTATAGTGTTTGTTTGTGAGAACAGTGAGAATAAACACTATCGGTCTACTGTACAGTTGATTTTGTAAATGATTCTGCTGGTGTGTGAAGTCCAGCTTCTGCAGTACAGACACGTGTTTGATTTTCTTTACTGTTTTTTCTATATTTTACTGAATACTTGTTCTTCCCGTTCAATTATAGCTTGTGTGGTTTGAGGTGAGGGAAACGTCTCCATCTGAAGGTTTTCAGTATTTCTTTCACCGTCCTATAATATCAGAGTTTGTGCTGTCACGGTTTCCTGCTTCTCATCCTTTCCATCTGTGTAACTGATTTTAATTCTTACATTTTCTGATGAAGATCCAAGGAAAAGTGAACTGGATCTAAACTAAATGTCACTGCATTACTCACAACTGAATTGTCTTGTCAACACACTTTTGTAATAACAGCATTTCTAGAGGGTTGCAGGTTCAGTCAGATTCTCCAAACATCAGAAGCAACAAACGACAAAAACTCCTGCAAACCACAAACACACACAGTTTGACTACAAATGGAGGAAGAAACATGTGTGTCTACATGTATCTGCGAGTCATGCTTTGCTTTTAACTGTGTAACGCTTTGAATTCACCTGTACGTGTTCTGTGTAAGTGAAATACACTGTTTTTTAAATGGCCAAGCTTTTCTGACATCTTAAAGTTTGTCAACACTTTTAATAAGCTCAAATCAGACACAGTTGAACATCTACAAAAATTTATTTCAAAATGTATTAAAGCATCTAATGTATAAACATGTACAAAATTTAGACCTAAAACACTTTCATTATTGCTAAAGCCTTTATGTAAAAACATGTAAAAACACGAGAACAAAATCCAAAACATTAGTGACGCTGCATTACACTCTACTCATCATCATCATCATCATCCTCCTCTGGCTGGGCTTTTTTAGCAGAGCCTGCGGGTCGACCGGCCCCTTCAGAGCAGCTCCGCCCCCTGTGCGGTACGCTGCCATCTCCTGCGAAAGAAACAACAAGTGAAAGACACACAGACCATCATCTGCTTTCATGTCTTCTCATATTTCTCACGCCGCTTCACTGCCTTCTGCTCGCAGGTCTTTACTGCTGTTTGGACCAGAGCTCGCCCAGTTTCTTTGCAAGCTCACCAATGGACAGATTGGGGTTCTCGCTCTTCACGGTGGGTCGGAACTCAGAGCAAAACAAAAAGAATGCAGATCTGCATAAAGAGAAAGAATATTTATAGCAACAAGTCTTTCCTAACATAAAGGCCTGGTTTCACAGACAGGCTTTAGATTAAGCCAGGAGAAGAGCCTAACACTACTGGTGTTCAAACAATGGCACTGATATAGTTTCAAATGTCAATGCAAGCCTAAGACTTCGGAGTATTTCAAATATTGACCAATTAAAGCTGAAGGGGCATCAGTGGGAACTTACGGGGGTCTTTTCGGAGCATTGGGGTCTTTCTTCTTTCTGCGGGTCTACGTCGCCCACGTGACCCGTCGAGCGTGTGAGGCGTGCCGAGCCTGACAGCAGATAGGGCGGGGCCTCGGAAGATTCGGCGGCTAATTGGTCAATTTTTATACGCCTTACGGAATGCGACGTCCAATCGCCGGACGCCGCTGGAGGGCTCCGAGACTCTGATTGGTAACGGGACATTGACGCTATTACGCTATTACGTGACACTCAGCGAAGAAGCGGCTCGTGTTCCGGCGCGCGGTTCCGCTGCAGCGCGGCAGCTGTTTACGTTACTGATGGAAACGAGTTCAATCGTGTCAGAGCGGACGTCCTCATAAACACAAATGGAGGAATTTTTAGATCACTTTAAAGATCGCAGTAGATCGGTACATGACTCACATTATCAGTCTCATATGTATTACATTACATCAGTATATTTTGACGTATATAAAAAAGTGCAGTATATATATATATATATATACTACTATATATATATAGTATATTTATTTCTAATGTTTAATTCACTGTATTGTATCTGAATGTGTTTGGATCCCCGTAATTGTATGTATATACATGAGTGCAGTGTTGATTCATTTGATACGTAGAGTGTTTGTGTTTGTCCAGACCTATAGATTTCAGGAGTGTATCTGTACCGTGTGTGTGTTTCAGGAGCAGTGCTGGCTGTCTGCTGTGTTTGAAGGCGTGAGACAGCAGCTTTATCCGCTCATGAGCTCTTCAGTGAGTCTGTCTGTGGAGCAGCTGACCTTCGCTGTGCTGTCTAAGGTTCAGAGAGTCGTGGGGTCAGAGGTCACCTGTCTACCTGTCAGTTACAGGTCAGCTACATCCCAGTCACATCTGGCCAGCAGTATTACCCACAGGCAGCGTTCAGATGACTGTACTACAATGTGTCTGCAGTGGGATTTTGTATTTATTTCTTGTTAGGTTTGTGTCATTGTCAGAGTTGAGGGCTCAGCAGCGAACTGCCTGCTTCAGCAGCCTCAGCTGGAGCTCCGCCCACTACAAGGGACAAGCGCGAAAGGCGGAGCAAGCGGTACCCAATTACAGAGTGCTGCCACGTGACAACCTCCTTCTGATGGGCTACCTGTGTGACGGACAGGCTGCTGGGGCGAGTGACGGGGTGTGGTGGGTGAGAGATGCGGGAGGCAGCGTGTCCTGTGAGGTGAGGAACCAGCAAGCTGTACCTCATCGATCATGTGATGGTATTTGCCTCAAATTGGGCTGTGCAGTGTGTGCGGGTTTGTCATGTCTGTCTTTTATTGCTCCTGGAAGTGATAAGAGCCAAACGTCTTAACTAAAAAACAGACAAAGTTTATGCGCACATGCTCTGTGTGAACTGCTGTGAACACAGTATCTCTGCTTCATGGAGTTTGATTGACTAATAGCTTTCTTTATGTTCATGTAGATGTTGAAATCGTCTCCTCTGTGGCTGGGAAGATTGATGCTCTTTCCCACATGGAACTACATCCCCTACAATTCACCTGCAGAAGGAGAGACGGCAGGAGGCTACCTGGAGCTGATTGACCCTCCAGTTTGCGTGATCCCTGAGCCCATGACCTTTGATCCTGGAGAATCCCTGAAGGAGGCCTTGAGCGTGAGGAGAGCGACTGAACTTCTGAGGCAGAGGTCACACAGTCACTGTCTCTCAGCTGTCACAAAAATAATGCTGCTTTATGTGTGCAATGCTGTCAGTTAACTTACACCCTCAATGTACATAAATAACCTCTAAACATAGGAGCTTAACCTTTAATGGAAGTCTGACGGTCCCAGTGTTCCAGAGGTTTTAAAAAGCAGGAATGTGAAGTTAAATTTAAAGCAATGTGTCGTATCAGTTCTGTCCATTTCTTCTGCAGCCTGAATCTTGTGTTCGGTGAGAGATGAAGACGGGGGGATGACTCTGACAGAAAAGCAGTGAAACATGTCTAAAGATGTGACATTCTGTACATTCTTACGGAGGACAGTTTATATCTTCTGTGGATCATAAAATGCACACATCATAAACTGTGTTCCTGTAGCTCAACTGCTAGAGCGTTGCGTTAGCAGCGTAAAGGTTGTGGGTTCGATCCCAGGGAACACAAGTACTGATAAAAATGTAGACCTTGAATTCACTGTAAGAGGCTTTGGACAAAAGCGTCTGCCAAATGAATAAATGTAAAATGTTTGTCCACTGATTGCATTTGGTCCCAATTCATGGATGTCCCTCTTCCTGTCAAATTCTGTATGTGTTCGTGTGTTGGAGGTGTGGCTTTAGAGACGCTCTGAAAGGAGGGCGGGATCTAATTGCTAGCCTTTCTGAAACTGCCTTTAAATGATTAAGTGATGTGATTATACATTCATATTTTAAATGTTCGCCTTTCACCAATAGACTGTATGTTTACATGCTTTGACGAGTAAAAGATGAGTGTCTCTCTCTCAGGTGTGCTGCTCAGGTGTGTGTGTGTGTCAGTGGGCGGGTGAAGGCGATCTCTCCTCTGCTGTTGATCTCTGGGAAAAGATTCTTCTGCCTCATTCTCAGTGAGGGCAATTCTACAGCACCTGTACTCATCACAGTGAGTGTCACCACACTGACATCAGTTCATCGCTGCGGTCCACCTCAGAATAATACAAAGAATTGTTTCAGTTTTCAATAGGAAAAAATCTTTGTCAGAGATTTGCACGCACCTGCTCTTTCTTTATTTTCCACATTTTATGTAACATTAAATTAAACTTTAAAATAACACAAATCCTGCTTATGAGACGCTTAGTGAATGATTTCTCTTTTGATGTCTGGTCTTTGTCTGTACTCTGTTGATGACATCATTTTTGTTTGTCTTCCAGGAGGTCAAACATCAGTATTGGCGGCAATGTGTTTGCGTGGGGCAGCATATTTGCATATCGGCCTTGCGAGTATGTTCTCTGCGAGGGTGGGCAGGACATTGTGTGCTGTCAGTCACTGCACAGTCCCGCCTCCATCCACACGTACAGCTGCATGAGAACTTAAAAGATCCACAGATGATGGACACAGACTCACATACACATCACGCACAGACACACACACGCTCACACAGAGATTCAGACACACACACAGACTCACACACTCCTGACGCACAGACAGACACACACACAGACTCACACACTCCTGACGCACAGACAGACGCACAGACAGACACACACACAGACTCACACACTCCTGACGCACACACAGACTCACACACTCCTGACGCACAGACAGACACACACACAGACTCACACACTCGTGACGCACAGCTGTCCTCATGTACAGCTACAAGGTCCTCCACTGCAGTGAGAAATAAGCACTCCACACTCATCAGCTATAAGGTCTGTACTTTAGATTTTGCTTTATATAATAAGATATTACTATATAGAGTATTTAGTTTCTAAATCTGTATTACCGCTGTAATGGCGATTTGGTCTTTTGGTTATTCTGTTGAAAGAAAACGTGCCTTTAATTGAGTGTCTTTGACCTGTGCTGTGACCTGCTGCTGCTACAAACCCCGTGTGTGACTGACAGGGTTTAATCACAAAGATCCTGCAGGAAGAGGCCGGGCTTTATGAGATGGATGGAAAGGTGGGGCTTTGTTTGGCTTATCAGCCGGATCAGAAATGGGTTGCTGGCCTGAGACCAGGAACAGAGATTCAGGTGAGTGTGATGTCATCACATCAGATCATTTTAAAACAAAACTCATGCAGAACCCATTTCTGTAGATCAGACAGACATGTTGAGTTTGTTCTCGCTTTATGCCTTTTACAGCTTTAAATCAGATTTCCTCACTAAATACAATAATAATTCCTGCACTAGATCCTCACACAGGTCTGACTTTTATAAAAAAGCAGGAACGTTATTCTTAACCAATGAACGTTTATTTTTCATCCAATCGTTGCATTTGGTCCCAATGCAGTGATTGGATGTTCTACTTGCTTGTCATCTATATATGCATTCATGTGTTGGAGTCTGAGGAGGTGTGGCTTTGTAGAGCTCTGAAACAGAGAGTTGGATCTTGTGCTTTCAAAGCTAATTTGCCTTGCTAGCCTTTCTAAAATTGTCTGTCCTACCTAAATAAACGCCATTCACACTCGCTCTGTCCCGCAGCTGCACAACATCCACTTCCTGTATCGCCCGTCCCCGTTCGCTCCGGACGTGGTTCTGTGTGCGTGTTTGCGCTCCAGTGTGCAGATTATCACCTTCAGCCACTTGAGTTCACAGCCAGAGGTGTCGGGGTCATCGTGCAGCACACTGCAGCGCCACCTGCTGGAGAGAAATCTGGGCGTGTCGCAGTACCTTTGGCTCTGTTACTGTCAGTGCATCGTCACAGAGAGGTAAGACGTCAGAATCATGACATCATCACTGCTCATAGTCTCGAAGGAACAGCTCACCCACACATCAGAATCATGACATCACCAGTTCATTAAATAAATATGATCTAAGTGTACAGTAATGATGTGTGTGTTAGATTGTGTCCACGCTGGGTGAAAGTGGAGCGTGTGTGTGTGGTGGCTGGGCGACTGCTGGACTCTGTGTGTGACGCTGAACAGAAGACCAACACAAAAAGAGACATCTACAAAGAGATGCTGCACGAACCTCACCACTGTCCTGTAACCACGGTAACACACACAAACTGCAGTAACCACAGTAACACACACACAAACTCCACTGACCATGGTAACAAACAAAATTATAATCATTGCATAAATTCATTTAAAAACAGATGTTTCTCTCCCTCTGTCTGTCTGTCAGTACTGTGTGTGTTGGCCGTCTGTGGAGTTGTGGTCAGTGAGACAGGTGTGTGATTGGATGAGCAGTGAAGTGTGGGCATCACTTTCTGTCACGTCTCTTCTCACTCCATCTGCCAGTCACATGACCACCGTGGAGCTCAATGTGGCGCTGGCCTGGTCCGCTCACACTGTCCCCCTCGCTGCAGCACATTCACAACCGGTTCTGTTAGTGGGGGTTCTAGAGCTGAGCTCTGCTCACACCACCCTGCAGCTCAGAGACCAGACGCAAACACTCGACTGCGTGTGTGTGGAGACCCACCAATCAGGAGCCAGAACCTCCGACATTAGCACCGCCTGGCTGGGTAGGCACACATCATTGCTGTCTGTTTAATTGATGTGATATCAGAAAGATAAAATCTAAATAATCAGTTTGACTTTGGTGTGTGTGTTTAGGTTGTCTGGTGTGTGTGAAGCGCTGTACTTTAGTAATGGAAAGATTCATGAAGACACATTTCCCGTCCTGGAAACAGCTCGATCAGCCCAGTTACATCACACACAAACACTGCAGGTAAAAACACACACATCCTCACACACTGCAGATAAACACACACACACACACACAAACACTGCAGGTAAAAACACACACATCCTCA
>JAZGTK010022856.1:0-10137 GCA_036877625.1 Ambastaia sidthimunki | reverse complement strand
CAAGGTTTACTCCACTTTGTGTCCGTGTGACACTATAAGGGCTGGTTACTATGACGGAACAGAAATGTATTTACACTGAAAACACTGAAAGTCAGCGGCTGCCGTTTGTTTTGCCATGACGCTCCCACAAAGAGCCAATCTGATGAAGCTTCACACGCAAAGTATCCCTGCTGACTGCAAACGTCCCCTAAACACAAACAGCAGGCCAACTTCCTGCCAACCCCCTCCAATCACAAAGCACAATCACACAGCATCCATCTATATGTTTTCTCTCTAAACGAAGCCGTTAGGGCTCGTCTCATGAGGGCTGAGATGGCAAATTTCTTCATGACTGTCTCAACTCTCTTTATTGCTGAACTCAATGACCACAATGACCTCTGCAAGGCCATCGCACAAGAACAGCACTCAAAATCAATAAATCAACATCATTTTCTGTCATCAGGTTACTTTGTTGTCAACATGCCTTTAAAACCGGAAATGTGTGTGACTGTGAGTGAGAATAGATGTGTGTGTATTTTGACAGTGACAATGAGGTTTAGAAACACTCTTGTGTCTGTAATAAGTCTTCTGCTGCAAAGAGATTCACAGAGGTAGGAAAATGACTTTTTCAGATATTAACTAAATGGGATGCAGCATTTACTGGCATTTACAAAACCTCCAAAATCTTGAGCCCTCACTAAAGCTTTTTCCTATGTGTCATTATTATGAGAATATTTATTTCATTTTGAGAATGTATACAGGGAGGTTAAAAGGTCTTGAGATCACACTAAAAATCTCAAAGTGATGAAAGTAAAACAAACACATTTTATGACATGCAGTGAATACAGTAAAACATATGTACAATTCTATACAAAGATCTCCTAGAGACACTTCAGAGGCATTTTTCTCAGATCATGCTGAAAAAACAGCAGGTATCGTTTGAGAAATTATGACCATTCATATACAATTTTAAATTAAACTTTTCAGCTGCATTGTTCTGCTGGTAATATAATTTGTAGTGACTTCTAGTAGTGTAGTGTAGTGTAGTGACTTTTTTTTTCCTCACTGTATCTTTTTTTTGTAAGATACATATGCAAATATATGTAAATGTGCAACATGAATTTTTTATGACATCGTAGTGAGTCAGCAGCGGTCAGCAGCATGTGCTGATAATTAACAGGTTGTTAATGAGAAGTGTGTGTACATTCAACAGTGTGTTGAGACTGTGTTCAGGGTGTGCTCTCCAATGCACAGAATCCCAGGGTTCCATATCCCTCCCAGTGTTTAGGTCACGGCGGGAACAAAGCAAACTTTATCAGAGCACTGCAATCCCACATTCCGCGGATTCTTAGTGCTTGGCAACCGCATAACATGTAGTAAGACGCGGAGAGAGGGAATGGGGGAAGGGGTGGAGAGAAAGGAAAGAGGGCGAGACTAACAGAAAAAAGCAAGAGATCTGGTTAGGAGTCTAAAGACCTCCACCCAAACAAAGCCTTTGATCATATCAATTTTTGGCAACGGTAACTGTCACTGACACTAAGCAGGTTTGAAATCGAGCGTGAAACTGCCGTGCGACGTGACACAATCACAATTAATCAAAACGTATTTGAAGTTTAATGTACAGTCACATGGTGTGAGAGTTCAACCAATGAGATTTCACGGTGGGTTTAAATGTAAACAAAGCCATCAACAAAATTACCTGTCACTTGCCACTTATTGCAGATTTTTAGAACAATAATGTCACAACAGTAATGTCAGACATAAGTTGAAAATAGCTGGTAAGTTGCACTGGATATGATGTTATATTATGCTACATTCCCAGACAAGGCAAAAGTTACGACAAGGTCACAAGTTTTAGACTTTACAATTTCACACATTCCACAATGTCTTCATCCTTTTAATTGTTACTCTCACTTCATCAGTATCAAATAGATGCAAACATCAAAAGAGTCTATGAAGGCAGCAAAGCAGAAACCTCTAAAATAAGGCTGAATCCATAGATCCTGATGGCTGGGATTTAGTGACCTTCATATGAGCGCCACTCCGATTTTTCCCAGATCAACGACCTCATCAAAGCATTCTTCCCTAATGCAGACTTAAGCTACATTTCTCATGATGACAGATGCCCTATGAAACCTGCATATGTCAACATTTAAAATCTTTATGTCTTTTTAATAGTAGACACTTGCAATTTAATGCTTCAAAACCTTGCAGAAATCTGATTTATCAAAAGATAGAGTATATTGGTTATAAATGTAACTACTTTGTGAGACTGTTCTACAACAAATGAGATGTTCAGACTAACAATCAAACAAATCTATGGATAACAACTACACAACATATCTAGTTTGTCATGACCTTGTGTAACAATCTTACCATTATTCACTTAATATCTGGTTTATCTGTAAATGTCCCTTTTACGTGTTTCCTAGTTTGGCAACAGCACATTCCCTTATACAGAATAAAAACACTGTTAATCCATTTTTTTGTAATCATTTGTCGCTCATTTCTATTCTCTCACATCGTTTAAACTTTCTCCTTTGTTTTTCTTTCCAGGAACCAAAAACCCGCCTGCAGGAGAACAAGTTGGGCAGAGGCCTCTCTGACATTACTGGAGGTCACTTTCTTTTTGCACGGGCCAGGAAGAAAAACACAATTCCTTGATTCCAGGCACGAAACACAGGGCGAGAGAACAACTCATCTGTGTCGCCTGAACACTGATTAACAGAAAACACTAACTCTCAGAGGTCAACAGGAAGTCATGCCACCCCGACACTTAACTTTACTGCCTGCTTTGCGTCACTGAAGATGTATGAGAACAGTGAACATGCAGTGATGAGATGAAGACTGGGAAAGTCTGAGGACTGAGTCAAGTGTAAGTAAAACTGAGGGTCTAATAAATGGGTCTTAAACACGTTTTCCTGTTTAAGGACATGAACTGTGCATGTGTGAGCACATGTCAGTCAATCCAACTGCAATAATAACACAATAAGAGCATACAAGCTTCATCTATTACAATTAACAGACACAACACCTAATGATATTGTGCAACAATGAAAAATCCTCATAACTGCTGGAGATTTGATTGGCTTTATTTATTGATAGATGTTAAGTAACTAATACAACGTGCAACAACAGATATGTAGGAAATGCTGGCCCACAGATCCTTGCAACTGTTCAAAGACAAAATGTTACAGCCCACACAACAAAACCTTTAGCTCGTGGAAATTTCGCATGATTTATTTTTTTTAATTTTCCTAAGCAACCCACCTGATTTTTGTAACGCCACAAGCCTATTATCAGAAATCTATGACGAAACAATAATTCACAAATTGTTAAAAAAAAAATCTTCATTATTTTAAAAAACTGTTTAACTATATTTCCAACTTAAATCGGTTTAGAAATCAATAAAAACTAAATGCACAGTAGCGCACAGTTCGTTCATAACGGGGTCATTTCCTGGACAGATCTGTGCAGACTTCAATTGCCTGTTTAATATGCTTTTTAATTTTTTCTCTATTTGTCTTTCTTTTTATGTTAAATTAAATGATCAGCTAACAATACAGACACACACTGCCGCACTTGGACTTACGACTCACCAAAGTTCAAAGCAAACGCGGGTATTTCTAAGAAAGATCCGTCCCATGATGGTTCGTTTTCGCAGATGTCCGTGACTTTTCCTTCATCCTCATTTCCTTTTCTTTAGTTTAAAAGAAGTTCACATTAATGCATTTCCAGGAAAAGATCTTCTTGATCTTCATGTCGACCGATCCTCGCGTTTTGTCCTTTAAACTGTATCTTGTCTTCAACTTCACGGCGACCTATTTTCACGTGATTTGCACTCGGTCAAAACAATCGGGCAAATATGTTGAATTTGCACCGAGATTTACAACCGCGTTTTTAAAAATTTACGCAATTATTTCGCGCAACGGGACAAAACAGGAAAGCCATCGATTGTATATACGAAGCTGTAAACACAGCTGTCTACACACCTGAGATTAAATCAGACCTTTATAGCGTCGCTGTTTGCAAACAGACACGGTCCTTGAGTCTATAATAAACAGTTTAAGATGGCAATTGTAAAAATAGTTGATTTCTTCGCCCGAGCGCATTGTGAAAAACTGTCACCCGCTTCGGACAATCTGTCACCCCTGACTTTTTCTACGCGGATTCCTGAGCTTTGCTCCTCCCATTTTCTGTCATCGCTGTTTTGTTTTGACCAATGGGAGAGCGAAGCGCTCTCATCGATGTAGTGCCGGCCCTCGCATGTACCGAATGACCCTTTGACCGCTGTGCGTTTCAGTTTTACTATTTAATTATCTACACGGACATGCTAAAGTTTTATTTTCATATACACGTCTTAACTTATGAATGAATACACTTAGATTATTTCAGAAATGTATTATACCAGATTCTATACCAACCTGCTTATTGTGATTTATTTACATCTTTCTAGTAATTATTATATTCGTGGTTTGTTCGTTGTATTATAATGTGTTAAAATGAGTCCGATATAAATAGTTAAATTCTATAACTATTAAAATGTTTGGAAAGATTTTGGGAAAAAAAAAAAAGAAAATTATATAAGACAAAGGACAGACAGGTCATGGCAGGAATATGTCAGCCGTGTCTTTTAGAGGACGAAAGTTGGTGCTGTTTTGCCTCCCATCACATGGAATATTTTGAACACAAACTGGCCACCAAGGACAGAAACTGGTTTTAAAGATGTAGATTATAAAGACTGGAACCAGTTGGAACCTGCAAGCTGGCCTGTGTGTTGACACAATAAGCAAGAGTTTGTGTATTTTAACTGTCATGAGGGTCGGGACATTTCCATTTGATCACCTTATTATGCTAAACATGATAACAAGAAAACTGATGTTATCACTATCTGGGCTGTCAATGTAAAATAGCTCAAGAGTGACATACACCTACAAAGGTTTGTTTTCTGCACATTTTAACCTTTCAGGCATTTCTTGATGTTTATTCTGGTGTTTGTGTCAGCCATCATAATCAGATTAAATGGTGTAATGACATTAACAATTATTTTTAAAAAATTTTACAAAGTTATTTTTACAGAATAAATGATCATGAAAATGTAGCAAAAATTGAAAATTTTCCTATCCCGTAGGATAAATAAGGAAATGATACACTGTACCACTTCAAAAATGATTCTAATTTCTGTTCTTTAAAACCATTAAACCGGTTAAGTCTGGAAAACAATAAGACTTTAACCACAACCTGAATATAAACAACATCTTTACTGTTTTAGCTATTTACAGTCATATCAACATACAAAATCAATGTATTTAAGTAAACTATAAAAAAACAATAAGACTTTAAGCACAACCTGAATGTAAACAACATCTTTACTGTTTTAGCTATTTACAGTCATATCAACATAGAAATTCAATGTATTTAAGTAAATACTAAAATATTTACAGTTCTGAGATTATTACTATATATATTGTGATTAAAGAACATCCTGAACTTTACCATAAAACAAACCCGTATGATTCTAATGTAGTTTATTGCCATCTACTGGAGGACAGGCTGTACCACAAGACTGTCTTCTAAACAGAGTGTGTCTTCGTTAACTGCTACGTTTAATGAAAATCAACTTTTGTTTTTATTTTATTAAAATGTACTTCCGACAAATCAGAGTTATAATGAAAACATAAATATGTATATGCATTTAGACAAATACGGATTTGATTGTATGCATGTTTCATGTTTCATGTGTATTTAACACACATTGTGAAGAAATAATCAACCGTATAATGGTGTTTTTAAGGGTACACACATCGTGTTCATTATGAATTGTGTTCTTCTTTACATATAGGATCAATGAAGTTTTTCCCATAATACAGTCCATAATGCAGTTGGTCCTGCTGGGCAGCTGCCCATGCCATTTGTAAACTGCTAAAACAAGCTGCCCAGGGCCCTTTTGGATCTACCGCCACCACCCCACCCAGACCATTAACCCGCTCCTTCATATATGCAAGGGCCAGGCCACTTGCTTCCTGTGGGCTTTTTCCTACAAAACACAGAAAAGCACCCTTAACACAGATGTGTATGTATAAAATAATTATATGTTGACTAAACATTAGATTTACATACTAATGATGATGTATATGCTTTTCTGTAAAATTTTCCAGATCATCAAATGACCAGGAAGTGTATAAGGAAGTTTATCATGCAAACAATATAAGAGCTGTGGATCGTAAAGACTCCATCTCAGGTGAGACCAAATAAATCTTATCAGTGCTTATATCCCATCACCAGACACATAACTGAGCTAACCTCTGCAAAACACCTGTCTCTGTCTTTCCACACTCTCTAGACAAAACAAACCGCACAAAATTAACAGTAAAAAACATAAGATGCTATCTAACATGACAGCTAGAGGAGGCAAGTTTATCACAGAAACATTCTTTTAAACGTTTTCTCACGTTGAACATTTTGAGCACAGAAGTGTTTTTTGAGGAGGTGCAGACAGGTTAATCTTCACTTTATGACTTTTAGGTTTAATGTAATCCAGTCTGACTTGAAGTGTTTTTATTCAGGCCCATAAGGTGAGCAAATATTCACACAGACTAGACTTGAGGTCATGGATTTAATGAGCTCCTCGGTCTCCAGTTAATGTGTAGCTGCAATGCTATTTATTCACAAAGCGCTGCCATGCAATCATTGTCTCACAGCTAATCATAAACACAGTGAAGTCTATGGGATTTACCCTTTGCTGCTATATCAGTATACAAATACAGACCAAATAATGTTTCATGATGTGTTGTGTTCAAAAAGATAATACATGGCCAGTTTAATGCACTTGCTACTTATGAAGAGAATAATGCACAATGTGTCATTATTGGGGAAAAAAAACTTTTCTATGGACTAGTTAGATTTTACAGTTAGTTCAGTTACAATTTAACTTCTATTTTAAGTTCTCTTGTTGATTTCTTGCATCAACTTAGAGTTTCATTCTAATTATCAAAAGTCTAATAAAATGGTCACTGTTCTTAAGTCTCTTGTAAGTTTAGCCCCAACCCTAAAACATAATCGGTTAAGGGTTGGAAACATCCAGGTAGTTGTGTTGGAGTAGGTTGGAGCTAAACTCTGCAGGTCTTTCGGCCTCCGGGAACATGGATTGTAGTTCTGTGCTCTAGCGCAATTTTTACTTGATAGCTACCGTTCTGAGACACAAGATGGCGCCAATTGTTATCCTAACTTGCCAATGTATGAAAAAGTTACAGCAGTGGTAGTCAATGTAGCACCTGTATGTTGCCAGGGACCCCAGTGAAAAACAATATTTTAAAAATATTCAACATATATTAATATATATATATATATATATATATATACTGTATATATCATTTTCCTCAACACCTCAACATGTATTTATAAAATTGGGTAATATCAAAATCAGTGGTTTGAAGTGGGTCCTATTTATAGCTGGTACAACAGTTTAATTTATTTTATTTAAAAACTCCTGTTTTCCCAGCTCTGTTTTTATCATTAACTGTGTGTATATGATTCCCACAGGTTAAAGTGTTCTGAGAGTGATGCAGTGGTGAGCTAAACTGGATCAGATCTGTGGTTTGAATATTAACTCAGCAGGCAACGAGTTCTCACGAGCAGCTGAACATTACACACATTCTTTCATGTTCAAAGGTCAAAGCTCAACTACTGAAATTAAAGGCTCCTCACACACACTATAAAGAAGTTAAAATGAATTTACCGATGCATGGTGTGTCTCCTACAGAACCACAATACAATTCAATGACACTCTGGGCCAAATCAAAAGATAAAATCTGAAATGGGCAAGGCAAAGAACAATTTTAGAACTTTTTGACCCAGTTACACGATACCCTATAAAAACATAAAATTTAATCTATAAGTGACAGGTCAGACTTGCATTAAATTATATTATGTGCTCCACAACAATGGAACATGAGGGTAAGTACATAAATGTTGGAATTTTTATTTTGGGAGAAATGCTTAGACCAATGGAGTGGCTTTAATGCATATTGATATAAACTATTTTAATTGCCAGCATCAATATCTATTAAATCAGCACTTAGAAACAGTTTTCATTATGTAAATGCTTTACATTTGGCATTCCACAGGGTTGGTGTCTGGCTGCAGGTTTTTCCTCCAGCGCATTCTGGAATATTCTGTGATGACTGACTCTTTAGTCACCTCCGGTACACCCATGGCTCTGGCAAACGTAGAGGCCCCTTCAGCTGTCAGGCACAAGTGGTTGGTCTCCAGAAAGAAGACAGATCATCAGTTATCCATAACTGACTTTTGATCTTGGTACCTGTTGATTACTCAACTTAGATTTTTCCTGGTGGTTATGTATATGGAACGTCATCAAATAATGATTCCTGTTATAATGATACCTTCTCCATGACAAGCCTGGCCAGGGTTAGCCACTCTCCTGACTGCTGACACAGAACCACAAGCTAGAGTTCTCCCGTCCATCACAAGTGCATCCACCTCTACCTCCCCTTAATGTTTAGGACTGACCTTCGACCTGAGATAAAGTATATAAGCACAAACAGAAAGTTTTCTATTGATTCTGCAGCAGATCTGACTAAACATGCAGAGAATACATGAACTGACTGAGATGTAGTTGAATACATGGGTATAATATTACATATTTAAATAAATTATTTAGTATATATCAGGGATTCATTCTAAGGAATACCTGCATTATGGGATGTTCTCCAGCAGGGTCACAGTTTCAACCACAGAATCCATGGCACTACCTCCTGCCTGGAGGACGACATACCCACTTATGCCTTCTTTCAGCCCAGCACAGGAGATTTTAGCTCCGTCTTTAGGAATATTACCAGCACCTGTCTGCACAGACAGCATGTCTGACCTGTTAATTCAGTGTTGGGTCAAAATTAAAATAAACATTAATGCAAACATTAACTTCCGCAGTTAGATTTACTAAAAAATTTACCCTAAGAAAGTACCATTTACAATATTAACCTACTGAGTGTTGTATAAAGCGCTAGCATCTATATTATGTTTAAAGTTTAACATACTGTATACAGCTGAACTGATACATACATTTTTATAATCCGGGACTACAGATGCATATACAAAAAAAGAATAATTAACAAAAAAAATAATTTTAACAATGTTTTTGTCTCACCAGATAAACAACAGAATAGCACAACGAAGTGTGTTATAAGGTGCAAAGGAGGTTGTAGTGGACAAAGTGTCACGTGGAAAAGGAGTCACATGAACATATGTACGTAATTTTAGCCTCAAAGAAAACACCAAAATAAAAGTCGCCAAGCCAAACCTGGTTTCTTATTCCACCAAACCTCAAAACAGCGCTTAAAAACGTAAAAAACTGTAGGTATCACGAGCTGCGGTTAGAAGGTTTCGGGCAAAGACAGATTGAAATATATAAAAGTAAACGAACGTAAAAGCTTTCTTTATACAGGAAAGTGTAAAACGTGCGAAACCTTTAACTTTTTTTTTACTTTACAGCCGGACTCATCGATGTTTTATGTGTCTGAGATAACAGATCGAATTAAACCCATTTTATATGCGAACACATATTAAGTTCAGTTTCTTCAGTACAAAAAAACGTAGGATCTAATATGCATAGTAACTTTTTCAGATTTACTGATTAATCCGAAGTAATATCTTAATACCTGTTAGTGATATGTACACAATGTCAAAGATCTGCTTTTTGGGTCAATTTAACATTATGACAAATAACATTTGGTTTCATTCATACTTAACAAGTTTAAGTTAGGGTTAATTGTGCATTATCCGTCCCCTAGCAAATGCAAGACCCCACAATATTCTTCTCATATTTTAACCTCCATAATTTACTTAAGTTCGTAATTTACACGATTGTTTGTAACCCATACACTTCTCTAATCTTAAACGCGTCGGCTGTTGGTGGATGTTACGCGCGTCACCAGCGCGCTGTGATTGGAGAGGGAAAATGGGATGCTGTGTGCTCGTACAGCGAGCCCCCATTCTGAAATAAGAGTGCGCGTCTCCGTCTAAAAGAAGCGTGAGCGCGCTTGAGGGGCTGCGGTCCCATTGACTGTTCCGTCTCCCTGACAGCGGCAGCATCAGCACCGCGGACTCGGAAAACAGAGCGCCGCGCGGACTCCGCCTTTG
>JAZGTK010022855.1:0-10137 GCA_036877625.1 Ambastaia sidthimunki | reverse complement strand
AACAGTGGTCACAGGTGTTGATTTTATTACCATTTCAAAAGGATATAAAGGTTTTACACTGCCTCTCCCACCCAACCACCCGCTGACCCCTCCAAACCCACCCTTGTCAATCATCACCCTTATTCCTGAAAGCTCTCTGTGATGGACTCATGGAAAAAATGTACGGAGGATGAGGAAGAGGAGGAAGAGGGATGAAAAACGAAGATGAGGTAAAAAGAAGTAAATAAAGAGGGTTGAGAATGTCAGTCAGTTGATACAGATACGTTTGTTTTCTAACGCTGAAGGCCATTTGTAATTTCAGTTCGATTAGGCTTCTACCCGTATTGGACTGACCTCCATTTCTCTCTGCCTGTTTCCTTTCCCAGGATGTTTCATGTGGGTGGTCCGCTTCTCCTCTCCTTCTTGGCCCTCCCCCCTCCCCCTCTTTCATCTTCTTCTTCCTCTCTCTTTCTCTCCCCCCTGTTCCCTCTCTTTCTCGTCCTCCCAAGCCCTCACTTGGTGGCCATAGTGTAGCAGCCGTCTGGGTGCCACTGCATGTCCCGGATGCGTCTGACCGACTGCATCTGAGGATGACGTGCGCCAAATTCGTTAAAGTGACGGTAGTCGCCCTTCTCTAGCAGGTACTGGCTGCCACGGTAACCGGGGTACTGGTAGCCCACCCAGCTGGGAAGGAGAAAAGAGGGTAAGATGGACAGATATATTTATTTATATCTAAAAGTTTATGGAATGAGATGTGTTTGCTGTAAACTACCACAGTGAAATGATTTTGCAAATATTTTGAAGTTTGAAACACTAGAAGTGATAATATTAAGGTATGCATCATTTCCTCATATAGAAGTGTTTGTTTATCTAGATAACTAGTAACTAGGATGGAAATTAAAAGCGAGGTGTGTGATGTCTTGTGTCACAGCGTTTGCACTCCAGGGAAATCAACCTACAAATGGTTTTACTTACGTTGATTCTCTATATTAAGTTGAAATAGCAGAAGGCATTGTAATGTCACAGAACTGGTACACTTCAGGTTTAAGCTCAAAAGATTTATGAATACATTGTGCTTATAGATCAGCTTACAGGTTATAGGTGGCTTACAGGTTCTGATGTGAAACACTTACGTTCCACAGCTGACCATGATGCTGCCAACGCGGTCGGTGAAGCCGTAGGTGTACAAACTGGGAACATCATCATCGATGATCTCCATTTTACGGCCCTTGAACTCACCGACTTCATACAGACAGATCTTATGTTTCTCTGGGTCCTGTCAGGAATTCAAACAAAAATGTAGTCACTTCATTCTGTTTTTGGTCACATCTATGGATAGCAACTTTGAGATATGATAAGAAATGCTGGTAGGAGAGGGGGAGCTGGATGAGGAAATGTCAGATTCGAACCCACATGGTCTGTATGAGCACCAAAGCTCAATGTTGTAGAGCATGCTATGCCACACCTCACAACAAAGTAGATGTTTGAATATTGGTTTGACAGTTGTGGTCATCTAACAGAGTCACACCGAACTGAAACTAACATAAGTAGGAATGGTAATTATGAAAAAAGGGGTGGATACCATTCTGACAGGTCTGAAGGAGAGCAGATAGTCATTCCTGTGGCAGTTGCTCCAGCAGTCCCAGCGAGGGTACTCGCCCTTCTCCAAGATGTACATCTCTCCACAGAAGTTCATCTGCTCCCAGCCCACCCACCTACACGAGACGAGAACAAGCTCAGAAACTTTTTCAGTACAAAGCAGCTGGAAAGTCACAGGAAGTGATGCGTGTGTGTCACTCACGGGCCGCACTCCACGCGGAGCGAGCGCACTTTGTCCATTCCCATCTCACACACGTTCATGCACTCGTTGGTGATCTCGATCATACGGCCCTGAAAGTTTTCCTGATCGAACACATACATCTGAAAGAGAGAGGAGAAAATCGAGTCATTTTTGCATGTTGTGCAACTTTAAGTTGACAGTTTTCACTTTGGCTCGGCTTAAAAATACTGCATGCATTCAACACCCAGAGCTATGAGAAACTGAACTGACACAAAACAATCGCTTAAAAGTTATTAAGTCCATCATGCACATATGTACATTTGTCCCAACAATTAAACAGCTGCTAACCAAATCAGTCTTTTGGTAAGTATGTGTAAAATTGTAATTTGGGAATTTGTGTGAAATATTAATTTTTACTGTATATATTTCTATACACCTATATGTATATATTGCTATATTTTTAATATTGCTATATAGTACATTTTAAGGTTTTTGCACAGCTGTGCAGTGTTGCCAAGGGCAATAGTCACTGGTCTAATATATTTGACTTGAATGTTGCAACTGACCAATCAGAATTAAGTATTCCACAGCAATTTTATCAGCGTAAGTAACTTCCGTGCAATACGATATGAGAATAAATGTATTACCCTATAATTTCCCATGCCCATCTCAGATCTCTTAGGCTGAGCAGTTTTCCCGTCAGGCTGGGAGGCAGGCTTGGACTTCTCTCCACCAGAGGACATGGTGACTGCAGTGAGAGAGAGAGAGAGAGAGAGAGAGAGAGAGAGAGGAGCATATGGCTGGATATGAGCATATGAGTGGAGAAGTGAGTGTACTTCACTGAAATATCTATTGTTGGACATGTAGTGATGTCAAGTGCTAAATATTACTAAATAATTAATGAGTCTGATACTCATTATCGACTGAGTACATTAATAGCCCTTAGATGAATTATTTTCAAGCGTTCCACCCACTCACTCTGAAACTCTTGCACAATAGCGCCATAGAAATGCAACACTCATGCAAGTAACGTAATTGGTCCTATATGACTAATTTACAAATAAATAAAATAACTTATTTTAGCTTTTTGTTTTTATTACGAATAAAATCTTAAAAACGACTGATAGACGATGCCAAAAATGGTAACTTCTACAATAAAAATCTATAATAATGTATAATAAGCAATACTTCCAGACTCAAAACTCACTGCATCCCTCACAATATTCAAAAAACAGCTAAAAGCTCTTTTCTCTCTCTCCCTCACCAGGTATCGTCTCAAACAAGGGCTGTAACTTTGTAACTGTGTAACTTTGTGCAGCATTTTTAATGTCATTGCCTCCCTATGATGTATCATTACATTGTTTTCCTCACCTTGTAAGTCGCTTTGGATAAAATATGTCTGCTAAATGCGTAAATGTATATTTAAGACACAGATATGTCATTTAAATTGGATACCTTCAAAATAAAAAACAAGTTAACCTCATCACTTTTATTCTGAACTCCCTTTTCTTTTAACTGCTGTTTTTCGCCAACAGCATAAAACAGCCTCTTGTTCTTTTTTCTTTCTGTTATGAAAGAAAGGTCTACAATTTGCCCTGACAATGATTAAGCTCTGTGCTCACAAAAGCATCACTTTTTAATTGCATTCTAACACTGTCTAATGTGTCAAAGTGTTTCTCTCTCTGCAGCAGATTTTTCTTCGTTTATACATTGTCAAAAACTTTAAATAGACAAAATGTGGGATGAACTGTTTTCCAGCTTGTTTTGTCAGCAACCTGAATCTCTTACCTGCGTGTAAGCCGCTGTCTGTTTCACTCAGCGTGTCAGCGTGTGTGTTGAAAGCAAACGTGTGCCCTTTTTATAGCCTGGCGTCCAGCAAGGGGGGATTAAGCCCCCTGAAACAAACTTGCTGAGCTCACCACCCCACACACAGAAAAAAAATCACCCCATCATCAAACAGAGAGAGAGAGAGAGAGAGAGAGAGATGTACACGTTTATCAAACCCAGGAACTTTTTCCTGTCTGTGTGTGATGCCGTAGGCCGTTGTCACAAATGACATGAAATGTGATGAAATGTAATGAAAGTATACCAAGGAAAAATGTGTTAATATGATGGAACACCAAAATCACCAGTCAACACTTATTTCCCGCCCTCATATTGGATCTGTGATATTTCTTTATCAAAAGCTAATTAAGTTAGTGGCAGTTTATTTTGTCTCATTTACTAAATACCTTAACCTGTTTTTGCAGCACACTTGTGTTGTTTTAAAACTTTGTCAACTGTGCTGCCAACTGTAAAAGCTTTTTTAAACAGTATGCCAGCAAATTAATGCAATTAACCTGGCAAAGTTAAAGCTTCACGGCTGAGTGATACTGTTAGTATACATGAGTGTAGTTTTAAAACCAGACAACAATTGGATGAAATTTACACACAAACACAAAACACCCTTTTATATTAATATTGCACTACCATTTCCCCATCACATTAACACTGGGTCACAGGTCATGGGTCATACAGTGAGCACAATGAGATGCAACCATGATGTGACAGCTGTTACCATGGCAACATTACATCCTATTGCCTAAAGTTGCTTCTGATAAACTAGTAAATTAATAAAAAGGATTTTAAGAAAAGATCTACAATAAAATATATAGTAAATACAACAAAAATATCATTTGAAATTAAAAATCAATCACTTTTAGACATAAATCATGATGTGAAATATTAATATACCACAAAATAGATTCTGTGCATATGTTATGTTATGCATTTAAAGCGAAGTTTTCTTAAGTTCACTAAACTTTGTTCAAGAAAGGTTTGAAAGAAAGGACGTTCTCTGTATGCAGGGGATAAAATCCCTGTATTTTCCCCCTGCAGGCCGCTCTTTGTGTACCATACGATGCACAATGCTGACCGATAGGAATACAGCCGCCTGCGCTCTATTGTGCGGGTGTGTGTGTGTGTTCGCATTCACACGCATCGCGGGCGCGCGCGCTCGCTCACGCGGCTTCATCAAAGTTAATGCGCTGACTGCGCAGAACGCGCCGCTCCTCAGGATTCACAAAGAGAGTGATGTCTGTTCCCAATGATCTCACAAACACACCCAAACACACTTACATACGATCCCTGCACAGACCAATCCATCAGGTTCTGTTAGAGACTCTGGACTGCATCTGTCTGTGACAGTCGGTAAAAACAGAGATAAAATAAAGCAATTTCTGGAATATACATGTCTCCATGATTCAAGGTTATTCTGATATGTTTTTACGTGAAAAGCAGGCAAGAGAAATAGAAACAGGAGGTCAAAGTATGGATCAATCTTCAAGACTTTCAATAATTTAAAAGGCTTATTCTTCCGAATACTGATTTTGGAAAGCTTTGTAGATTAATGCTGTGCAGACAGTGCAGATTAACGAAGAGGGTTTTGCAGACGGAGGGCCTCACAGAAAGGACAGTGACATGCATGAGGTTGTGGGTGTAGGAGAGAGATTTAAAGTTTTGGAAATAAAAATAAAACGTGCACGTGTGATTGTCAGGTGACTGTGCTGGAGCGGGAACGTTTCCAAGGGAAATGTCAGGAACTCACCTCGGAGCGCAGCACATCCAGGAGCGTGGGTTTGACAACATCCGCTCCATCCAAGTGCGGAGCGGAGAGCGAGTCGCCCACTCTGTGTTAATGATCGCAAAAGCTTGCGAATTAATAAGGAAATTGAGCTCTTGAAATGTTTTTGAAGATTATCTTTTCTATTTCTTCCAAATCGTTGCTTTGCAAAATTTGTTTTATGTGCAAAACATCTCATAATACAAGAGATTTGTTTTCACAGCTCTGGAAATTACAGAAGCTGTATCATCTTCACCATTTAGGTTAGCTTGCTAAATAAACAGACATTAGTCCAGTAACATGACTTGGTGTTATGATAGTACCATAAATACAATAAAAAAGCTTCTTTCACACTTAGTTAAGTGCTTTGTAAATATTTTAATTGTCTTTACACGTAGCTGGGTGGGATACGAGCATCCGGACCAAGGGCAGCAGCATGCCTACAGTGGCAGTCTGGGCATGTGGAAAGAATGATGTCCCTGCATCCTATATACAAATGCTGCCTACGTACAGCTAAAGACAAACATACCATAAAGACAAGCATTAGTATGCCATCACCCAGAAACTGCCCTAGTAACCACATAGCAACACACCACAAACACTAGGAACACCTTAGAAACCAACAGCAACGCCATAGCAACCACTCACAACACTACATAGTGGCTGCTTGTTTTGCATCAGTTTTCTAATCTAAAAATATTTGTCATCTAGTTATACTTACCGAGGGCCCATTAAATGTTTGCTTGTGAAATTACAGCAGCTTTGTGGAATGTGATTAGATGAGAACGATGAAAAGATTTTAGTTTGTTTGGTGTTGAATGGGGTGCGCAGGTACTGATTAACCACTGACTGCATCTGCAAAGACATTTGTTTAGTGAAGTTGAATTTTTAAGTTTGCTTGGCCTCATAACAATGTTGCTTTAAAAAGCCAAAGATTAGAGTGTTGGAATTGCAATATAAAGAAGATTATGATTGTGAAAATGATGCCTGAGTGTTTACTCCAATTCTACACTTAAACTTTCAAACATTATCTCTCATTAAAGCATATTGTTTTTCCTCTTATCTCAACTATCTTAAGCAGTTACCTGGTTATTTATAAGGAGAACTTCATTGGTTGGAAAAGCAGAAGTGTGTGATCATTCCCCCTCTCTGCGGGACATGGGATGGGGCGACACGCAAGTGGGTTCCGTGCATGTGCAGCGTGGCGCGTGAGCAACGCTCAACAAAACACCATCGGTGCCAAACTACTGTTCTCCCGGTTTGTGCATTTCTCATGCTCAACAGCTGTGCTGACAATACACATACCCACACACAACAGATCAGATTGCCGTCACTGCTTGTAATTGTGAACTGTTAGTCCTAGTAATATTGCTTAACAAAACGATGCAATAAGGCGCAGTTGGAGAAATGTTGAATTTGAACTTTATATTTTCTGCTTGTTGCCAAAGACACACACACACACACACACAGTGTATAATCATGCCTCACATTATACAATATTGCAGTACCTGTGAAGGTCGCATCTGGTATGCGGTGACGTTATATTAACATTTCAGCGCGTGTCGGCACTCGAAGCTGATAATTTAACACAGTGCAAAATTCACACGTAGATGTACCTAGATGTGTGGACCTATCAAATGTGTGTAGCTGTAAATGTGTTACTGACAGGATAAATTAGGTGGTTTTAATAAACTTTGGAATGCACAATGATGTTCCTACTGATATTGAATTAAAGCACAGTTTGGACTTTAACTTAAACATGTTTTCAAAGCTCCGCTCCTGACTGCATGAGTTATATTTTAATGTGTTTGATTTTTATGATTGCAATGTTGTTTAGGCAACAATAGTCATTTCTAATATGCTTTAGTTTTCACAGTACTTTTGATGTGGTATATACTTTCCTATAACAAAAATAATATAGTTTTAGAGGACAGTATAAGTGAGTAAACTGGGACGCAGCAACAGGTTTGTCTCCTAGGAAATGCACGTACAGTACTGACAATATATAGAGCTTAAGTCGCTTCGGATAAAAGATGTCAAACACACCAGAAGGAACCAGCTGATGTCTTTAGATTCTCAAAATCCTCTTGATTCCTCTCACTCCTCTCCAAACAGCTTGTCTTGTTGTAAAGAGACAAGCTGTTTGGAGTGATGTAGAGATGTAGTGACTGAATATATTAAGTAATCTCTTCTTCATCTCCCTGACCTCTCCATCACGCTCCATCTGTCTCACACTGCTATGGTTCTGTCTCTCCCCGCAGCTTTGTATGTTATGAGTATCCTGGCTACTGAGGACAGCAGTTTTACGGAGTGTGACAGACACAGTGGAGACTACCAGCACTGGAGGAAATGAGACCCTTCAGATCCAGTCCAGCCGCAGAATTCAACATTAACTCTGAGGGGGAAAAGCAGGAGACAGGAAAAGAGTCATGTTTTTGTCAGTTATGGTTACCTATAAGCGAAATGTGACCGCTGCATTTAACCCATCCCTAGTGAGGAGTGAACACACACTGCAAGTCATGAACACACACACACACCCGGAGCAGTGGGCAGCTATCACTGCAGCGAGTGCAGCAATCAGAGGTTGCCTTGCTCAAGGGCACTTCAGTTGCTACCTGCCTGCGCTGGAATCGAACCAGCAACCTATTGATTACAAGCCCGACTCACTAACCAATAGGCCACAACTGCCCCCAAAAAAAACGTGGAAAATGAGCGTGTGAACAGAAAAGACGCATTTATCATGCTAGCAGCATCCACTTTGTGAGATGCAGTGTGGCAACATCTCAGTCCATCACAGGTTTACACCTGGTTTCCATTTATGCCACATATGAAATTTTTGCAGAACGTTCTACTAATAGGTGGTGAGTGCCACACATGCACAGATACATATCAGTGCACGGAAAATGCACATCACTGCTAAGTTGCCAGCCAGTGTATTTATAGCTGCATTAGATAGTCATGATCCTTCAAGATCAAGGCAAGATGTGGATTTATATATGCAAACATGTCATACTCTGTGACGTTTGAGTGCCATAAGTGACAGATGGGAGTGTGTGTTAAACCATTTGGAGAGGAGGATGCTGGTTGACTAATAAATACATACCTCAAACTATCTTCTTTCATCTGAGATCTAATTAAGTGCATACACACAAACACAAACCCACACACACACATATATACATAAATACACACAACTCCCCACACACACACACACATACACACAAACCCACACACATATACATAAATACACACAAACACAAACCCACACACATACTGTATATATACATATGTCCACCCCAAAGTGAAGTCTTTACTTGAACAGATATTAAATTCTCGAGGAAAACATTCCAGAATTTTTCTCCATCTAATGCATATCAACAGTGCGTCCCTTTACTCATGCATTACATAATCAGGTTGGAAAGGTAATTTTGAGGTGGACATATCCTTTAATAACATTCTAATAGAAGGTATGACAATATTTTGAATTCTTATAACACCTCTCTGTCATGTTTATTACAAAATCTTTAGTAGGTTTACAACATACACTAAATAAAAAAACACAAAATTGCAAGCATGAAATGTAACTTCCTGCAGAAACAGAAATGAAATGATTCTCCTGTTGGTTTAATTTGAAGAAAAAACTTTGGTGTAAAACCCTGGAAATAAAATAAGTAATATTACAGAGAGCAAGAAGAAATTAGAGCAACATACAAACTCGGCATATCACCTTGACCATCAGCTGAAAGCTGAGAGTATTACATTTCTATGGTAACAAACCACCTGACCTCACAAGGTTTTGCAATTTTCTTTTTTCACTTCTCATTCAATAAAATGCTTGTATCACTTCTACTTTTTCTAAACCGTGGACTATTTTCTGACCTTCATTTTTCAGTGGGGACCCACACTTTCCTTTCCAAAGAAAAACATTTGATATACCTTTTAAAAATGAGTATATTTTCTATGCCACGGCTTTATTTTCAAATCTGACTATTTACAGTATTTTCCTACTTCCGCTCTCCTCACATCTCTTTTTTATTCCCTCATGGGTTGGACATAATCTTCTCTCTCGCTGTCATGTCTCCTCCTGCGTTCTCGAACCCTGTTCCTCGCCGGTCCCGGTGAACCCTGGGAGTCAGCGTCTGTGTTTCTGTCATCATCAACCAGCTTCTCCTCGTCCTCCTCTTTGTCATCATCATCAGCATCGCTCAGCTCCGTGTCAGATTCATCTGAGTTTTCTTCCTCAAGGTATCTGTAACCTTTCACCTTTGAGGAGCGGAATATGTATGCAAACATCAGTAAAGAAAGGAATAGGTGCCCACAGAAACGGCATTGTGGCAATGCAAGGATGTTGTGGGTGGTTACCAGGCAGGTTGTATGTGGTCGTTAGGTGTTCTGAGTGTTTATTGAGTCGCTATGCAGTTGCTAAGGAGTTCTTGAGTCTTATTTGTGCTTATGGGTCAAAAGAACCTTATGGTCATTGTATCATCCAATGGTGAAAAAATGTGATAGTCACAGAAAATTAATAACAAATATGTCCTCAAAATGGCCTTATTTCTCCATAGCAGAACTAGTATGGGATGGGTTATGTGCCAAAGCTCAATATATAGGTTTGAGGGTTTATTTAAATCCTTCAGCAAGCACAACTAAGTACCTTATGACGTGGACGAGGAATCCGTGGCAACCTGAACGGAATTTTCTTCGCCAGGCGACGCTCCATCTGCACGTAGCAGAAAGACGCCACCATAAGAGCCAACAACAGAAGTCCAAGCTTAGCCTT
>JAZGTK010022853.1:0-10138 GCA_036877625.1 Ambastaia sidthimunki | reverse complement strand
TCATGTTTCAGGAAACCTCCATACCTTCCTCCTGTGAGTGTTCCCGCCTGCTCTCACTCACTCCAGGTGAAGCTCAGAGTAAATGTGCCTCATGCGTTCCACACGGCTGTCAATCACACCAGCCGAAGAAGAAGTAAGAAACACCTATTCATCTGTGTTCTCAACCATCAGCCATAAGACACAAGTGTAATGCCATTTGTTTTTCTATAGAGTCCTCCTAGTTTTGTTAGTAGCACCTGCTTAGAAGATACATAATAAAGGCTCATGTTTCTCAAAGCATTTTATTGTCTACAAATCCTTTTTTTTTGTGATATGTCCCTTTTGTTTTTGTTATACCTTTACAGGCATAACTCTGAGCGTTGGGGCTACAGGCTAACAGCGACATTAGCGGTTTGACTGTCATCTTTTTCAAGGATTCTGGAACGGAATCTTCTCATACTGTTGTACATTTAACAAAAAATAACACAAAGGAGCCAATCAGAATAAGCTTACTGTTTCCAGAAAGCAATTTTTTTTATTATTTTTGTATACAATATGTATCACACATTCATGGGCATGTGGCCCGAGGCTGTGACTGACTACAGTGTACAGTCCTGTCTGTGTTACCTCCAGCAGCAGTTAACCCATGAGTTCTCCAGGCTCAGAGAACAGGACTTCAGTTAAACAGGAACCAGGACCTCTGTTAGCTGGATCCTCCACATGGCCTCCTGATCTCCTCTTAGCTTCTTCCATGAACAGCACACACAGAAACTGCAGGGCTGAAGTGCAGAGAGAAGACTCGTCTCCTCGTCGCTTCAAACACACTCGTAGGGCGTCTGAGGATGAACAAACAACAGCGTTACGCCGAATGCAAATACTTTGTTTTCTGAGCTTTTCTCAAACTCTAAGACCTGAAGAAGATGCAAGAGATGCAAAACTTTACAACAAACAATAGTCACCAAGGGGAAACATCTGACAAACAGCCTCTCCAAACTCACAGCCTTTCAAAACCACTTCCAAAGCCCGGATACCTGCAGGCATGACAGCGAGACTACTGCCCACCCACCTGCTCTAGCATTTCCTACCACATCCATCACATCTGAGGCAGGCTGATTGTTCTCCTCGTCTCTGGCCCGGGTCTGTCATTTGCAGCAGGGACACCGATCCACACATACAGACATAATGAGATGGCCTCCCACTGCATCGTCTCCATCTTTCCATCTCCTCAGCTGTCTCCAGATTTATCTAGAACTCCCTCTCTCCTATCAAACCCTTCAATCTTTCTTTCCGAACATCCCTCATTCATCCCTCTTTCCCTTTCATCACGTTTGCCATCATTTTCTCTTTGTACTTTCACTCCCATACCTCCGTGTTTTCCCGTCTCCACCCTTTGGTGTGTGCGTGTCACCTGGAAACCGCTGCCAGTGTTTCCCCAGTGCCACACTGACAGATGGGCCGACCACAGCTTGGTTCCTGAGCAGCAAAGTAGCTAGAAGCATCAACACATTCGCCCAAGTGTGGAGCATTGCATCCTGGGCCTGGGCATCTGAGGACAAGCAAAACAAGCACTCGCTTATGAAACACACTTTCAGATCTCTTGTCTTTCATTTAAAGGTCTTGTTTGAATGATTTTCAGGGTCTGTGAGACAAGAAATTAAAGTTGTTCTGGGTCGGCAGCGCGCGTTTCGGTCGATACCAAAGTCGGTGACAGACAGCGTTAGGATGGAAATGAGGTTGTTCAGCAGGGGTTTGAGCGGCAGATTCTCACTGAGTATTGTTGCTGACTGCAGGAGCTTACAAAAACTCTGCACAAAATACACACTGCTCAGCACCTAAGGGGAAAAATGAAGGGGTGAGGTGGAAGAAAGAGAGTTAATGAGCGCTGAAATTCCTAATCAACAAACATGCATTCAGCAACTCTAAATGACAACAAAAAACTGCCAGTGTGTTTGAGGGGATTTGTAAGTCAATGCTGTGTCCAAATATATATACTTTCTTGCTACATAATGTAGCATGCAAAGCGCTGCATCTGAAATAATATGGATGTCTAAACACTCAGCATTCATTCATATAGTTGGTCATTTATGTGCAGTAAATAAAACTTGTGATTGTTGTGCAGTTTATTAAGAGTGGCAGAAAATGGTATCAGAACTCCCATAATGCACCTGGTTCCGGGCGTCTTCCAAAGCAGCAGGGAGGAGAGGTGTCTTTAACTCATTCACGCACAGATCGCCCACCACACTAAAACAGAGAGAATAAATCCAATAGGAAGAAGTGAAAAAGTGAATATATGTACTAAAAATATTGTGTGTGTAAACAAAGAAGATTTTGAGAAATATGTCAGTAACCAAACATACAATGTAAAATTAGTGACATTTCTCAAAATATCTTCTGTGTGTTCCACAGAAAGATAGAGTCAAACACTCTTCAAGTTCAAATGTGACAAAAATGTGACAAACCGTGCACAAGATAAAACACAATCCTAAGGTTAAAAAGTTCCATTTCAAGTTAATTTAAGTGAATGTCTGTTTGTCAGAGAGGCAAGACAACCACAGTGTGGTATTCTGAATGAGTGGGACGATGGCATTCAGGATGTGGTTGTCAGGTAAACCACAAGAATAAATATTTATATTTGTGCGTGAGAGATGTGCACAGGTCTGCAGTATGTAAAACACATGCATGTGCATTGCGTGTGCCTAATCAGAGCTTAGAAAATATAATAATCACCCATAGCTAAAAATGTTGTCATCATTTACTTTTCATCATTTATCTTTGTCACTTTGTCATCATTTATCATTTCAAACCAGCATGACTGTCTTTCTTCCACAGAAAACAAAAACAGGACTTTACAAATTACACTGGTCACTCATTTTTGTATAATACACACACACATACATATACATATACATACATATATATATATATATATATATATATATATAAAAAATACACACACACACACATATATATATATTTATAATAAAATGAGTGGCCAGTACAATTCTTCTAAATGTCTCCATTTATGTTCCACAAAATAAAGTCATATAGCTTTGGAATAACTTAAGAAGTAAATGACAGAAATGTCATTTTGGGGTGACATTTCACTCTTCACATTGAGTTCTAACCGTTTTTGGTTCTGTTTAAGGGCAGACAGACTAAACTCAGGAAGCCAGCAGGTTGTCCAGCAAACCACACACTGCAGACCGCACACTGCTAGCCACAGGTGAGGGGTTACTATAGCAACAGGTTCAGACCTCCCCCTGGGTGGGACCCTTGAGTGAGGGTGGAGTCTGGGTTGTTGCATCACTCTGACCTATATCACAATGAATGTAGAGCAGAAAGACACAAATTATTTACTACTAAACGAAACATTCCTAATGGCAAAAAGCCATGTTACTAAAGAGAACCTGCAGTCAAACCATGAGCAGTGTGTCTGTTGACTGGTGTGTTATGGATTTCAGTAACACTGGAGGTTATAGCTGGAAAATTAGCCCGACAACAGCTGCTTGGTGGAATCTAAAACATATATTTGGAGTAAATATTGTGTAACTTAAATGGTCATTTAATTTCAGCTACACTACCAGTCAAAAGTGATAGGTGGACACACTACTTAAAATCTGACTGATTACATGGGTAAACATTGAAAACTAGACATCAATTATAAAGTAACCCTCAAAAACATCTTTATCACTAAACATCTGGATTTTAGTAACTACCAAAAATGTAAAGAAAAAGGTATTTAAGACCATTAAAAACAAATTTAATTAGGTATATCCAAACTTGAAGTACATTTTTTAAACATTCTATTTGCTATCATCAAATTATAATATAAACGGACATCATCTGAGACCACTGAACACCCTGTTTTCCAGATACCAAACTCACCAATCCAACATTTACAATTCAAATAGCAATACTGACCACAAAATACACTGGAATAACAAATACCTCTAACAGCTTACTAACAATTTTAATTCTGTTAAGACAACAATAACAAGCAAATAAGAAATGTAAACACCATTGTCTAAAATATGCAACACACCAGCCATGATCTTGGCCCTCTAACACAGAACAGGTTTGGTAGCATATAGGGGCCACAGAGTGAGACATCGTGGACACGTACCCTGGGTGACATTGGCTGGCTGGGAGGGGGGCCGAGGGTAAAGGCATGTCGGTCCGTGTAACAGCTCTTCACCATCTGGCCCATGTTCTCAAAACACTGCCAGTGGTACAACAGCGCCTGCAGAGCAGAAAGCCCGACCAGACACAGACCTGAATCTTCATCATGCACACGAGGCTCTGAGAAACAAAGGAGAGAGAAACAGAGAAAAGAAGGATAGAAATGGAAAATAGCTGAATAGATACATCTTAGGGAACCACAGTCATCAGAATCAACACAGACAGGTTTGTTATGTCTAAAAAGCTTTTATGACTGGCTATTGATATTTTATTCCCAAGCTTTCGTTTGTTTTGTAAACGTACCTGCCAGGCTCAGTCTTTGGCCTCTTCTGCATTAGCCGGCATTGGCATTACAGGGAGGTTTTGCAAAATAAACGCTGCCTGTGGGGAGGAAAAACATAAAAGTCAGCAATACTGCCATCTTGTTGCAAATGAATGGAAATGCATGCTGGGGAATTCTCTGTGGGATTCCGCAGCAAGTGGCACATTCTTCAAAAAGTGAGTAATTCAAACAGCATTGCCTCTGTGTGATTTGGCTGAGGGAATATTTAACTTCCTGTCTGTGTAAATAAAAGATTTGTGCCCTGATGATTAACATCCCTGATTATGTTATTCTAGACAATTAAAAATTAAACATTGTGAGAATAGAATAAATAAACCCACAAGGCTTCAATAGAGAAGTTCTTGCCACATTAAAAATACCAACTGTTACACTATTTCAATGGATAAAAATTGAGTGCAATAGAAAGAACACAGACTATTAAAGAAACGGATTATGGTGTTAAAGAGTTACTTAAACGTGACTTTAGGAACAATTAATGCATTAAATGCATTTCAAGCCTGACTTTTAACTTCTGCCATGACGTTCTTAAACAGGAACTAATCAATTAAATAGGAAGTAGTCGTTTGACTGACATGTAAAGTAACCAAGCACTGTCCACTTAGGGGCGGGTTTATCTGCAAAACCTTACCACAACAAAAGCTTGTGTTCCAAAAAAACAATAATACTAATATTTCAAATAATGGCAAAAGTCCTTTAAAAAAGGTGTCTAGATTTTGTGATGAAACTTTCTGCCCATCTGGAAGTGATTTCTGCCTCACCTCTCTGTGTATCATACTGCACACCTGTCTGTCCAGCAGGATGTTGAGCCCACAGGCCTCCTGAGATGTTCTGGCAACTGGGTGACGGCGCCACACAGCCTCTCTCCAGCGAACTCAGAGCGGCGGCCACTGCCAGGCTGGCACAGCGAACCTGGAACCTGGAGACAAACACACGCACACTCACTTAGACCCAACACATGTGCTTGGCAGTGCTAACTACCATAAGCTCTTTGGCATGAAGTGCTGGCACAGAACTGTAATCGTCATGGCCCTTATTTTCAGTGCTCAGCATCTGCTACGCTAAAGGGAGGCCCGGACACGCACGGGTGCTTGGGGAAAACATCCAAAAAAGGCGGCCAAGGAATAAAAACAGTGGAAAAAGGTTTCCACAAAATAATAACAACATCTAAATTTAAACATCTAAAAAAACATGGTTGAAAATTGAAAACATTGTCTTGCAGAGTTCAGTATACGGTAACATGTCAGTCATTCAAGACATTACAGTATTTTATAATATTTTTAAAAATAAAGGACAACTCTAAAAGGAGAAGATTTGTCAGGTTTTGTTGAGTTTTGGGTACAACTTTGTCACAAATATATGGTTAAGTAAACCCACCCACACACACACAAATATACCCTTAGTATACTGAGTGTAAAAACTCATTGATTTAAATGTAAGCATTCCTAATTAAGATTAAATAGCATAACTATTAATGTAGTATCAAACTTGTTTCTGGTAAGAGACCAAACTACATTAGTGATGCTGCGTGGTCAATTAAAAAACATGTTAGCACCCTCTTGTGTTAGTACCAAAGACATTTTTTATGTCAACATTATATTGTGCATCATCTAACCTCTACCCTCATTGGACATTGAAAAACCCATATTAGACGATCACTGTTTATTTCTACAATTCAGACAAAATATGGCGACTCTAACCTCATTTTTACTTTCCTTCATCATCTCGCGTGACAGGTGAAAAAGGCAGATAACTGCATTCTGTGACGTTCCTTTCCATGAAGGACAACGAGTTTCATCCCAAATCTATGTAGAATGAGGAAATGATCTGTGCAGTGCAGTTAGACGAGGACACCATCTTAATTAACTGTCAGGACAGAGTGAAGCCACTTCACAGCAGCGTCTGAGAGATGAACAGGTCATCTGAGTTTCAATTACATTTGTTGCTTTTGGCCAAACCAACTTGTAGTCAATGTAGATTTAAATAGAACTGACAAAAACAAGGACAAATAAATTATTTTTCGAAGGTAACAGGATATCACTGTCTTTCAGCATTACTAAAGAAGAATTATGGGTCATGATGATGTGTAATTTGGATTATAAAGAGATATGGATGACAAAGTATATTAACTACAGCTGAGTCTCTATAGTGAAAGTGTTTGGGAAAATATTGGACCGTGTGTGTGTTTAATGTATTCTGATTGGCTCAGAGCAGCAGAAACACATGTCATCTTTATAACATAGATTCTGGTCTGTGACAGGAGAGATAAAGAGATATTAAAACATGTAAGTCATGCAAAGCATATCAGGGGTTGCTATGCAGATGAGGAGATGTTCAGAGTGTTTAAGTGCGTTGCTAAGGGGTTGCTAGGTTGTTCTAAGTGGCCTAGTGGATGAAGAACTGAGCTGGTGACTGAAAAGCTGCAGGTTTTAATGCTGCAAAAGAAAAATGCAAATTATTTTTCATTCAACGTTACACCATTTTATTCATGTATGACACCACAGGATACCACAGAAGTTCCAAATTTCTAAATGCTACTAATGACTGCAAGAAATGTGTTCATGCTCGTTCTACTTCTTAAATACTTTGCCTGTGTTATGAAAAAGTAAATTGAAGTAAATTGACCATAACATCAGAAGCCCACAACAAGCACCGAGACAGAATGATACAATTCAGCTGGCAGTTTGAAAAGAAAATGTATGCTAGGAAATGTCTTGGTAATCAGATTTGCATAACGCAGTGGGGGTCTTCAATTTACAGATCCTTAAGGAGTTCCCGGAAGTTATTCCATAAATAACGAAATTAAATCAAAAGCATCATTAGATTTTTATTTTTTTCACATGGCAGGTAGAGGTACACGTCTCCCTGTGAGGGTAGTAAAAACTGTTATGCATATAAAAAGAGCGAGAACAGAGATTTTTGGAATAACAAATCTGCCTTGTCTTCCTAAATGGTCTCAGTGAGTTTGTTTTGAGGAGCAAACAGATGTTGTTGAGTGTTTTCACACCCTCATTAACCACAGGTGCACACTGAGCTCATAGCATCTACAGCTCTTGAATACACTTTAGCTTGAAGTTTTAATTAAAATGCACAGCAGCCCCAAAACCAACCATCTTTAAACAAGACACATCAAAGAGCCAGTTCATGCCTTTAATCAGCACAACAAAAAGAATCAGAGGCTTGTTAGAGCCATGGTGTAGCAGTCAACACATGTACTCCAGGCATGAGCCTTGGTGCTCATGCTGGTAGCACGGGTTCGAATCCAATATATCTTTATACCTTTCCCCTCCCTCTTTGTGTAACTTTCAAATTAATTTAATATAACACCAAACATCTTTTTCCCAGCATGCTGTGGGCTAGAAGAGTTATAAAGATAGAAACTTTAAATCCTGTATTCTTCAAACAGAAAAAGGGCCAAGGCAGTACTCAGGTGGCACAGTGTGTGTGGGAACTAAAGATAGAGCTGGCTGATGGTTGACTACATGGGTTAAAAAAATATGAGTGAGTCATTAAGTGTGATTCTGTTGCTGAATAAGTCAGTGAGTCATTGTGTGCATGCGTGCTCACAGGTGTGCCAAGTTTGTGCGTCCCTGTCCTGTGTTTGTGTGTCACTTACTGTGTGTGTGTGTTACCTGTCAAAAGTGTGTGTCAGGCAAAAAAGCAGAGTGTTGAAGAGCCCTGTCAGTTCTTTATGTAGCCGATGACTGAGGTGGGCCTAGCGTTCATCGGTTTCCACCTGCAACTGGATCTGTGTTTGTCTGCGGCTCAAAACTCAACAAGTTCAGGACTCAAGGTGTGGGACTCTTGCTACACACAAACACACACAGTTACTTAACAATCTGTCAATTACAGCCGGCCAATGCTGCGAGACTCAATTTGATGCCGCTGTATTCGTCTGCCACAAATAAAACATTAAAAATAAGTAAGGTAGTTAACTGAAATGTTAAAAATATCTGCTAGGGGGTTGCATAGGTGGTTTCTAGGGTGTTCAGTCTGGTTGTTAGGTAGTTGCTACAGTATTTTTTGTAGTTCTAGGGTGTTCTACTTGGTTGCTAGGAGACTGTATGGCAGCCTCTAGGTTTTCTGGCTTGCCACCAAGATACAGTTGCTACAGTGTTTGGGGTGGTTTCCAGAGCATTGCTATGTCAAGAGAGCCTATCCCCAAGTCAAGAAAGCCCACCTCCAGTCTCTAATATTACCCTGAATTATGTCTGGGGCCCCTGTTAAATATAAGTTTACGAGCTTTGCCTGTTTTTTAAATACTTAGAAGCCTGATTACTTACAAAAGTAATACTTCAATTTTCTTCAAAAAGCCTCTAATAAATAAGGTTATTCTATTCAGGTCCGTAGCACAAGTGGTGCAGGCGAAATTTCATGCTGAAGACTTAGGCAGGAATATCAGCCTTTGTGCCTTTGTAAATAAATTCACTATTTTGACTATGTGCTCCATTTAGAAAGCGCAGATGTTTGAGCTCCACTCCAGCGAGTGTGGTTTCACTCTGCATTTCTCCACCTCCCCCACCAGGCGCTTCATCAAACCCTGCGTTCTCTGTTAAACGTCAGGGCAGGTTGGTGCACACACGCATTAATGCGAAGCAGTTTCAGAATAGCTGAAACTGTGAGAAACTACGGCCATTAGTCCCTGTTGTGAAAAACATAAACAGTCTCTGTCAAGGAATAACAACAGTTGACAAAAGGCTCTCTGTTAACAGCAGTAACACGATATTAATGCAGTTCTATTGCTCTGCAGTGTGATTTATTTCTGCTTGTCCTAATAAATACACCACACTGTGCTCATTTAAAGGTGTCTGGTGGGGGAGGAGTAATTTAATTACCAAGGTAGGATGAATCTCTTTATTGTTTTACGAGTGCTGCAAGGTAATCTCAGGCAAAATTAAGCACTCGTACACAACAGCTCCAACATGGTTATAGTAAATGACTGTGGTTCTAGAAGCCATTTTATGTCCTGGTGGTCTGATCCAGACTGATTCTGCTTGGAAAAGGTGTTGAAGAATGACACAATGTCCACCAATAGCCTCTCATCTTGATGGCAGGCTGGACGTGCCATGAGAAATCTATCAGACGAATAAAGGAGGGAATGGTGTTTAAAAAGAATACTCCAGGTTAAAATCAAGTTACAATGTTGTCTTACCACACAACATTCAACTGAGCTTAATTTGTACTGAAACCTGCAGTAGACCCTAAAGAGAACAAGACAACTGGTCTTACAGTATCCTATAGCAACAGTGTCATTTCTGAGATCTATTTTGTAAAAGATAAAGCGTTGTTCCGCTTTGTGTCTGGAATCTGTCAGCTCATTCGTTGTTCAGGGTTGTGATATGCAAACACACTCCATCAAACTCATGCAAAGTCATGCCTGGTGATCACAAATCACATATGTGAGGTATAGACCAAGCACATCTATACATCAAAAACAGAACGTGAACAGTGTGCAAACATCTTCACAGCTCCACGCCAGCTGAGTGTTTGCAGGTTGCTTTTGCTGCTTTGCGAGGTGGATTTGAGGACTACTCGGTCAGCAAGAGGGTACAGGTGCATTCTGGTCATAGCAAAGGTCACCGCGCTGTGCGAACTGGCATCCTGGACCACCCAAATGCAGTTCTGCAAACCCGATCTGAT
>JAZGTK010022852.1:0-10138 GCA_036877625.1 Ambastaia sidthimunki | reverse complement strand
AAACTGTGAAAAATATGAATTTTGGTCTAATTTAAGGTTTTCACAAAAATGAGTTATTTAAGCCCTTGTCTAGCAATCCTAATGCTCCAAATAGCAGTTAAACATTTAAACTTATTTTATTTGTTGTTTTCTGATGTACCTTCATCAATCTTTTCTTTTTGTTTTAATAATTCATAAAAGAAATTGCCATTTTTCTCTGCTCTCTTCTTGACCACTGAGGCTTCAGACAGGTGTAGCTCATTTGTTTTTTGTCCAAATCTTTTTTAATGGAGAATTAGAAAATAACAAGAACTAAATTAAAGCAATTCTTTAAAAAAGTTGCTCATTGTGTCTAATAAGCAATAAGCTGCTCTAGAAATATCGTATACAATTTTTTTAGTTTAGGCTAAACTTTAAACTTTTATATGTTAAACTTAACCCATTAATCTGCATGTCAAGAGACACAAACATACATGGTTAATTAAAACTTACCCGTAACCTGCTTTGCTTTTTCACAGACTACTTTCATATGGAGCAGCAAAGACACAGAAGATTCAACATCAAAGTCAAACTTGAACTCTCAACGCTTTTTTGGCACAGATGTCCCAGTGTTCTCTTGTGTGTGTAGAGTCAAGACTGAGACTGGAAATGAGAGGATTATATATAAAACCTTCTTTCCCTGAGCAAACAGAATTAATGAATGTCTCTTAGAGTGTTTGCCTTAAGAATTTATTATTTGAAATGTAAATTTGTTTTGGAGCACACTTTCATAGAAACAAATACTAAATGCCAGAGTGAGTCATGTAATGCATTATACAATACACAGCAAGTGTTTCTCTTATGCGTAAGTATAAGAAATATATAGAAAATATGTCATTTAATACAAACACAGCCATAAAGACTTAAAAACTTTATGAAATCAAGTTGATTCAGTCATGGATGAAAGGAATAATACTTTTTGAATAATACTTTTTTAAAAAACAGTAAATTTAGATCAAGTTTTTTAGTATTTTTAAGTTACCTTAAAAATGTCTATTTACATTTATGCAATTGGCAGCTGTTTTTGGTCCATTCAGGCTGCACAGTTTTAAGCATTTCCTGTGAATTAAATCCTTTGGCATTACTATCACCAGTTGAGCTAGTCGAGGGCTATATTAAATCAATAATTATGAAACTAAAATCACATCTGACACCACTAAACTTTTGAATACAGGGAAATTATGCCATTTCAAGTTTCTGTGGGTTTAATTGGCTGTTCTTTTCTTTTGACCCACTTTGACCTGAGGTTGGTCAGACAGACTTGTGGTGAATTAGCCAAGTCTATGATGCATTGAAGTGAATGCCAATGAAAGAATGCTTTAGCAAAGGAGGTGCCAGATGGGCCGATGTCAAACCAGTCAAAGGTCACACAATAACAGCTCAGTGAGCATCACATGGGTGTTCAGAATGTCATTGCCACAGGGCTAAATTCATACATCTGCCATTTAACTTTGAGAGTAGTGAGAAACTTAATTCAGACACTGATTGGCTGTAACATGCAGTGAGGAAACTACATTTGATTGTCTCATCATCTTTGGGACAACTAATAGAAAAGTAAAATCACACGGATTTTCTCTTTAGTTTCTCTTAGTATCTGTAATATCTCAATTGCTTCTCCTAGACAGGAATTAGATTAAATGGAGAACAAGTGGAGACTTTTGCTTACAATAAGCTTACATCTCCTTTAGTTTCAGACGAGATCTCCACAACATCATTAAGTGATTTGACTTATCAAAGTCAACCATTTCAATAAGAACTCAAACATGTCTCATCAAATTCTCCCCAGAACTGTACTGTAATTTACAGTATTTTATGAGAAACGTCAACAAAGTTGATGCATAAATGAAACATAACTGAGATCCTGAAGTCTTCAAAGCATTAAAAGTACAACCTATGAGCGAAATTTCCTCTGTTTGAAAACATGACAAAGATACAGTAAGGATCAAGAGCAGAGAGCCATCTAACTTTGTTTCATAAGGGATTATTCTCCTCCAGACAACAAGCCCATGGTGTGTTAAACTGAGTTTCATGCTGAACAGTGATTGGAGGTCTTCTTTGCATAATCATGATATGCACCAGCATTTCCACTCACTTTAATATCAGTTTAATCAGTTTAATATAAAGTGGTTATGACACACAATGAGAAAATGTAACTCGTCCTTCTGTATTAATCCTACAGCAGTATATCACTGAGAGGAAACACAAACTAAAAGGTTCTTACTTCACAGAATACATAAAAGGATATAAATCAGAACGTTTTTGCATGCCTGTGTATGTAAACTTTAACTAAGGCCTGACTGTGATAGATTAAGTTGCTTTTGTGCTATGCCATAATTAAAACTGTTGAGTTTTAAGGCAATCAGGCGTTTTCTACTGCCACCTCCTGACATATTCAAGTAATCTCAAGTACCCGCATGTAAAATATAAAGTAAAATATAAATTATGTAAAGTTTAAAGTAATGTGAAGTAAATATAAATAAAATACGTTGTCCCCAAAACTCTAATGAAAGCTGTTTATTTGTTATAGATGTTGCAAGTGTAGACAAATCAACTACACAGCCGCTACAGCATTACAGAGTCATCAGTACACGACAATTCCCATGATGCCGTGGTGGGATACCGGAAGTGCTTTTGGGTTGTGACGTAACATTGAGAGAAGATGAGTATGGCGAGTAAAGATCCCGGGGTAAATTACTTTATCTGCGGAATGTGTTTGAAATATCTAGACACATATTTGTTCACAATAGCTTTTAGCATTTTGTATATTAGCTGTCCTGAAGCTTTATAGTGTTTAGGCTAGAAATAGGCTAGTAGTCTGCTAGCTTCATACAGAGTTCAGTTTTCTAGTACATGTCAGTGATGAAATTCTGTGCAACTCTGCATTTAATTGTATAAGTGTTAATCCTGTTTTTTATTTTGTATACAAAACAAATGGACTCTTTCATAAATAAACAATTAAGGTGGTAATCCAGAGATTAGTTTTTGTTATACTATTTTATTAAATGCCATAGTTATGCTAATGTTATGTCCAAACCTAATGTCCATGCATATGTAAAAAAAAATCACATGATTGTTAAGATATGAATTAAACAACAGCATAAATAGTCTATAATTACCAATATAAACAAAACATATGTTAAGACTAAGTGTGTGCCTCTGTCTGTCTCAGGGCTTTTTGCAGCAGCTGAGGCAGATCGCTGGGAGAATGGGGTCTGGCCCTCAAGGGGCCGGGCTGGGTGTAAAGCTACTCATAGGGGCTGGAGCTCTTGCCTGTGGGGTGTAAGAAGCTACATACACAGGTAAACATTGTTTGTTTGATTTTTATCAGCTCTGTCAGGTTGTTTCATGCATTAATTTCTTTATTGTGTATGGATGCAGATGGACACTGTGCTTACAGAAGGCCTGCACTTTCTGTACATACAGTATGACAGCTGTCATATATATTTAAATCATAAGGCTGTGACTTCTGTAACATCAGTCTGCTGCAGTTACAGTTGCTCTCAGCATTACAGCATTGTTGCAGTTACAGTTGCTCTCAGCATTACAGCATTACTGCACTGCATGATGTGTAATAAACTGTAATTTTCTAAAAACTGATAACTGTAATTTGTACAGTGTTAATATTGCCATTCAGACTGTTGCTGCTACCCTCTCTATATCCATTGTGACTATTTCATATTCATATTGATACTTATGTACATCTGTATCTATATATGTATATATCTTTATGTCTTCTCTCTCTCTCTGATATATAATTCTTCAGATATATAATTCTCTTAATATTAATTTTCTTTACATTTCTTGTATTTTTTTCAGTACATTTCTAGTATATCATTTTATCATAAACTGCAGGGAGATAGTTGTTCCAAGCATTTAGTACATTGTACTATATATGGTTATGTAAGTTACTTGAAACTTGACTCACAGATCTGTGTTTTGCTTTAGAATACCTTGGTTCCAGTACCCAATAATCTATGATATTTGAGCCAAGCCCAGGAAGATTTCATCCCTCACTGGAAGCAAAGGTGACCTTGCAGCAGATGTTTCATGCTCATAAAACTAATGAAATCTTTTGTAATTTTGTGTCAAAATTCAAGTGTCAAAAGATGCCTTAAATGTTGCCAGATGTTGTCTTTAAACATGCACCTCATTAAACCGTGTGACCTTCTCCATCACAGATTCTTCAGATCAGGTGAACATTGGTCTTCGTGTGCTCTCCCGGCCCATTGCCTCCAACTTGCCGACCACATACCAGCAGCTGGGGAAAGACTGTGATGAACGTGTGCTTCCTTCCATTGTCAATAAGGGTGCTCAAGAGTGTGGTGGCCAAATTTAATGCATCCCAGCTGATCACACAAGCGAGCTCAGGTACAGTTTAGAGGCTGCATGAGACAGTAAGATCTTCAGATTTTAATTCATCCAGAATTGAACATTGGTTCATTATTTACTCACTGTCATGTTGTTCCAAACATATTCAGACTTAATTGATTATAAAGCACTGATGTTATCAACTATAACTGTGTATGTGTTTAAATGAGTTTCTCTGAAGAAATAAAGTCAGACAGGTTTGGTATGATTTTAAGGTGTGTAAATAGTAGTTTTCCACTAGATAAACTATTCCTTTGGTGCTTATACAAAAAAAGTATCTTTGTATACAAATGCTGTACAATTGCTTGGCATGATAACTTTGTATATTCATCCCTGAAGCCATAGCTTACTATTGTCCTGTAGGTGTTTAATGTAGTGCAGATGCTATTTTATTGATTACAGGATTTATGCATTCACCTTTCACCCCTGACCTTTGAGTTTGACCCTTTAAATAGCTTTGAATGCTTGTTGCTTGGAGAAAATGTACAGTTAATCACTCATTGGATCAGAAAAAAATGAGCTCAGCAGTTCTTTATGCAAAGTTTAATGTTGCTGTCTAGGTGTCACTGCTCATAAGGAGAGAGCTAATCGAAAGAGCTAAAGACTTCAACATCGTACTAGATGAAGTGGCCATCACAGAGACTTCTGCTGTGGAGGCCAAACAAGTCGGTCAGTAGGGCCAAATTACCCATAAAGCACCACACTATAGAATCTTGTTGTGTGTTCTGTATAGTGTATACAAATATGGCTGGTTAAAAAAAATTGCATATTGCATATGATCACACACATGTGGTTTTTAATACAAGCTTTGACCTGATTTTAACTTTGCAGATGGATGAAATTGAAAGAGCGTGCAGATGTTCACATTGTTTAGAGTCTGTGACATAGCTGTTTTGTCCAGTATCTGTCTCATCTCAGTTTGCATGAATCCTTGAACCTTTCAGCAGAAAAACTAACAGATCTCAGCCAGCTAGTAATATGATGTTTACTTTGGATTTGTACATGCAGCCTTACATCTAAATGCCTAAATGTTTTCACATATAAAGGCACACAGTAAGAGAGACCAGATGTTTTGGCTTATTCTTTTATATTTTCCCTATGGGATTTTAACTATGTTGGTATTGGCTAAAGAAAACAGCCTGGAGACAGATGTTTCGGGACAACTTGTTTTGAGTATAGTGTAGAATAAATTCAGTTTGTTTGCTGTGCTGTAATGTGTGCTTTCCTCAGAGAGCACCAAGAGCTAGAGAAGCTCTTTCATTTTTTATTATGAGTTTGCTATATGATAAGGAAAAACTTTTTATTTTACTCTTCTAAAATTTAGGTCATGATTAGTACAAATAATGTTCTCAATATAACCACCAGGGGCGCCCTGGTCATGTCATGATTTTTATCCCATTTCATGATTTTTATCCCCTATTGACAAAAAGCAACAATGTGTAACAGTAACAACGTGTAGTATAGTTTCTTTGTGCAAGCACTCAAATGCCATGTTTTATTTTCAGCTTCAGCAAATAATAGGAAAATTGGAATGGGAAAATGTCAGAGTGGGAGCCTTTTTTCTTGAAATAACCTGTCTGTTGCCCAGCAGGAGGCTCAGAGGGCTCAGTTCTACGTAGAGAAAGCCAAACAGGACCAGAAACAGAAGATTATTCAGGCTGAGGGGGAAGCAGGTATGTCGCCCCCCCTTTAAACACACATATAATAAAGTCCCTGTTTAATTCACAGACGCATAAGGGGTTTCCAAGCATAACTTCAAATGCACCATTTGCATGTATAAGCACCTTATTTGATATTATTCCCTGTTCTGTTTTACATCTGTGAGTGGCAGATGACTGTAATTATCAGATATAATTAATCAATATTCTGATCATTAAAACTGTAAATTGTTGCAGTCATATATCTGTGCTATTTTCAAATGTTGCTTCCTCCGTCTCAACAAGCTGTCAGCCAAAAAAAATGTTTTTGAATGCATTTATTTTCTCTAAAGTTCCTGCATTAAGGCAACTGCTCAAAACTGTTCTGCTTTGTAAATGTCATTTGCATGTTAGTATCAGCGTTTGTGTTTTCAGAAATTACTTTGCTGTTAGTTTTGCTGCAGGTTATTGGTTGTTTGTTTTGTTGTTATTGTGTGTTTTTGCACTTTAGTTGGGTCAAGCTGTGACGAAAAACCCTGGCAACCTAAAACGCATCAGAGCTGCACAAAGCATTGCCAAAAGGGTATGACACACGTTTTTTTCAGAAAAGATATTGGTTGATTTTTAGTAGTTTTTACTGTTTTTTTGGCTATGTTCAAAATGGAATGAAATAATAGTAATAATGAAATTCAAAATAGTTTACTGCTTTTTAGTGAGTACTGTGCAGTATAGATTGTATAATGACTAATTAGTAAGTGAAGCCTAAAAAACTTTTGTTTTATTCAAAATTATGTTACACACTTTTGTCAGTCTACTTAATAAAGTCACACAACAAATGGAAGGTATATTTAAGCGCATTGCATTGTGGGCTACAGTGTTCCATGTAGTGGGTGCTGTGGTATACTGAACATTTTGACAAATGTAATTATCCTGGTATTCCTTGCATACAGAGAACACACATAATCTTCATAGTATATTGCTTACTTTAGTAGTAAGAGTAGTATGTTAGTTTGCTGTGCCATAACTAACCATTGTATCATATACAGTGATGATACTATTGTTAAATACTGTAATGTGTATTTTTGTCACCAGATGTCAGCATCTCATAAAGAGTGTATGTGACAACCTGGTCTTGAACCTCCAGGACGATTCCTTTAACAAGTAAGATCCCAACCACATACTCTCTCTGTCCCATTACACATTTTAAACATTTTTCCCAACTGCAATCAGCTATCATTTTCAAAATTAATTGAATCACAGTTGCTGGTCTAATGCATCATTCATGACATGTCATTCACTGATCTGAGAGTATTGCAGGTTAACTTGCCCCAATCTGCTGGTTTGGCATATTTTAGATTATTTGATTTAGTGCTGCTTATCTCATACCGATCTTGTGTTTATTTGGTATAATTGTAATAATGAACAAACCAAATGTGTGCCAGTTTTGCCTCTAAACACATTAACTGGCCTCTATGCATTTGTAAAATGTACACATTGTATAAAGGCTGTATGATATGCTTATGTTAAAGTGTGTGTGATAGCTTTACTGTTAATGTCATCATTTGTCTTCTGTTGCAGTCTGTCATTGGGGAAGTTAGAGGCATTCATCATGGAGGACAAATGCATTCCATGTTAAAAGTCTGCTGACTGTGTTAATGCCCTCCTTATGAAAGGGACTTTGTTCTGATGGGCAGCCAAATGCATTAACTTGTATGTGCATATATACCCATTAATACACAGTTGTTTCTCAATTAGCAGGTCTCAATTTTGGATGATTGGCTGGTGAATTAAGCTCAAGAACTGGCACTATAGTATCAAACAGCAATAAATGTTCACAGTGTCCATAATATACACACGTTTTATTAACTTGAAGCAATACATGGTTCATGTGTTTTCAACAGATTCCTTTTTCAATCTCTTTGAGTCCTTGTTATAATATGTGACAAATACTAAAGTTTAAAGTGTAAAGTGTTTGATTAAATAATGTGTTTTCAAATACTTGTGGGTTGTATTTATTTTTTATAGTATGTTGTGAAACCACATACATTGGGTTCAGTATACAAAATGTTTTTGTTGGGACTTTATTGTTGTGACTTACTTGTAAATACACTTATAGTTTATTGTAATTGTAAATATAAATAGAAGCCAGTGAAGATGGATGTTTAGTCCGTAGGTGGCGCCAAAGCCACGCCAGTATTTCCTTATCATAAATGTACTTAGGTTGAATTATGAAAGCATGGAGATAAAGGTGAGTCCACATTCAGAGAAAAAGTGCCAAGAGACTTTCCTGTTTGTCGGCATTGTACGTAGCTCGAACCTACAGATGTGCTAAATTCTCAAGAGCATGTTTCAACAGGATCCTTAGAAATAGTCTCTTGAGATTCTCACAGGGTTAGTACGAGAGGGGGTTCGATGCATTATCACATTGATAATGTTAATGTGAGGGAGGAATATTCATGCAAATGAAGTGTTGCATACGGCCACGCCCCTTCTTTACCTCGCGTCCTATAGCATTCAGTGCTATTTTAACGCAAAAACCCTTTGTGAGTGGTTGCGGTGTGTGACGTTCCTCGTTTGTAAGTTGATTTGAATAAAATCTTCTAAAGTTTTATATCTTCTAAAGATTTTATTGCCTGTGCCACATCCGTGATATAATATTATTTGACTTTATTTTTTATCAGAAATGCGGGGTTAATCATGCGTTCAGATCTGCTGAACGTGCAGCTTTTTAATATGTAAATGAACGCAGACGAGAAGACCGTCACGTCGCACCCCCTCCCTTTCCACTATACTCTCTCCCCCTCCCTGACAATACATGAACATGAACAGATTACCGCTCAGCTGGTCCATCTCCATGGAAATGCTGACCTCATGCTGGGACGAGAGATCTGGGCCAGTCACCATGGCGATTCGCCAGGACAGTAGACTTTATCTCTCTTACCTCCAGCACAGTCACTTAATAGCGGCTTTGCAGCTATTTCTGGAGGTTAGAAGTCAAGATCCTCAAACTGTGGGATTGCAGATGGTTGCTAAGATGTTGCCACCATCGGTGCTATTGCCACTCAGGAACTGTTTTAGCACTTGCTAACTGTGCGTTCACGCTAGATGTGTGACCTACATCCCACTTCAAAGTCATGATATCTGTGGCGTCCTTGCCTCTCCATAGAGTTACAGAAATGAAGTATTTGCATTTCATATCTTAATATTCATAAGTATGGTATACATTTAAAGGCAATACGGTTGTCTTGGCCTGCAGAATGCATCCCACATGCGTTCAACAGCATACATTAAACCATAAAAGAACATTCTGGACAAATGTGAGAAAATATTCTTTTTAATTAAAATTTTTAAATTTCTTTTTAAAATGTTAAAACTTTTCTCTGAGCGATACATAGCTACTTTTCCTAAATTTGCCACCTGAGCACACAAAAAGTTTGGATTTGATTCAACAAGGATAAGTGGTTGTAAAAAACGCCTTAATTTTGCTTTGGGGACATTGTCCACCCATAAAAAAAACAATGTTTAAATTTTTTAAACATGCGGGCGCGCGCACACACAAACATATAGACTACATATAGAAATTAATAAGACTATAACGTAGACTTTTTTAATATTGACAAATAAAAATCAAGCTGTCACAATTAGAATGCACACAAGATTTGCACACAAGATTAAGGCATTTTTGCATCTTTGCAAAGCCTTTCCAAATACAAATGGCTTTAAACGAATTCTACAATAACTTGAGTTTGTTACAACATTGGCTTATAGCGTTCAGCCGACAGTGAGCTCTACAGCCATCTAGTGGCCAATAAATGTTAATAAATAGTGATTTGCATGCATCTCTTCGTTGTGATAATGATTAAGAAAGTTTATTACAAGATCCAGGCCTTATTTAATAAAAGCAATTTCCTGACTATTTATATTATTGCAAATGAAAGTATCAGAATTGCATTGCTCCAAATATGACCCTTTAACAGAACAACCAGAGTGTGATTTAGGATTGTGATGTAATATAAAGTATAGCTAGACAATACAGAATGTAAAGGTATTTTGTTTCCAGGTTGAATTTGTTTCCCCAGAGATTCATTGATAAATTGGTGCTGCCTGTAGTCAGT
>JAZGTK010022851.1:0-10138 GCA_036877625.1 Ambastaia sidthimunki | reverse complement strand
AAAAAAAACGTAAAAACTGGAATAGAGTTCTTTATTATGTTTGCATATAGCCTAATAATTTGTTAATGATCCAAATCAGAACGAAAAGCCGAAATGTAAAACTCTCAGTAAGAAAAACATGCAAGTCTGTACTTGAAGTATCAATGTCAGGATTTCTACAACTGCACATAGAAACAAAGTATTTAATTAGACCACAGACCAGGATAATAATTATAAGATATGTTTCCGGAATACACTGTATTACATTAACGAAAATCGTTTTAATGGGTCAACTCAGGTCAAAATCTCTGACCTCATAGAAAGTTCCTTGAAGCAACAGGTAGCCAAAAAAAATCTAAATTATATAATCATTTACTCACCCTCATGTCTTTCCAGACTCTTATAGCTTTCTTCCATCATTACGCAAAAAAGAAAAAACTTTGAAGAATGTTACAATAAGCATATGGCATACAGTGACTATAATTTTAACTGGCACACTTTAGCAGTGAGAAGATTAAAAATTGACATCATTACATGATGAGGGCAAATATTTTTAACTGATGACTTAAATTTTGGGTTATTTCAAGTCCTGATGTTCTTGATGAAATATGGTTAATGAGTATTAGACTATCAAGAAATAAGGGTTTATGAGGGTGATCATTGAGTGCTTTGCGTGTGCTTGTGTGTCTTGGTTTTCACTACATTATGGGGACCATAATAAATCAGCAAAACTTTAATATAATCTGTGTAAAACCTCCTTTTGGGGATATTGTAAAATTTGTCAATTTGTAAAAATGCTATTATGCTATTTTAAATGGTAAAAATGCAGAAAGTTTTCTTTTAAGATTGGAGTTTGGGTTACAATATATTGTTTTTAACTAGATCTAAGTGTTAGTGTTACTAAGTGTGTGTGTGTTTGTGTGTGTGTGAACTGCAGATGTTCGCTTGTTAAAACTGCTCCCTCCCCCCTGTTTTGCATAATACCTTCCACTATTGAAGCTCACTGTAAACATTAAGGTAATAAAAACAGAACATTTGAGAAGACTTGTTTATATTCGACTAAACTGAGTCACTGATGGAGAATCAGGATTCATTCCTCAACAACTCATGTTTAAAGCAGTGCTTTTCCAACTGGGTACACAAACTTTTTAAATGTACTTTTAAAGAATGAAATAACATTCAAAACAAGCTCATGTATTTATCACATGCAAAAAACTCAATGTGTGCACCCTCTAGGGTACAAACAGCACAATGTTAGTGTCAGTGTAAATATAGTTAAATCAGATTAGTTAATATATATTTTGCATTTAAGTTTGAGTTTATCCATCATACGCACATTAACAAATTTACTACATTCTCTGTCACACCTTCTCAACACTTTTGATTTCAAGAGCGAGACAGGCTTACAGCACCTTTAAATCTGCCAAATGCCACATAAAACAGCAGACCACTGTAGCTTTGGGGCAAATAAACATGCGCTCTGTCAATCCCACAATCCACCTCGCAAGTGTCCATCTATAGAAATGCATAAAAAACGCTCACTTTTAAAAAGCCTTAGGGCTCTCTAATATAAACAAACATTGTTATGAGAGTTACTTATTAGATATTTCCTATTAAGTGTTTCATTCAAATGTTATTATTTTGTGAAATTACCCTGTTTGATATAAATGTCTTATTTTGCAAGTTAAATGTGGTGCATTGTTTTTAAAACTGTATATATTTCACACTGTATGCTGTATTAATACAGTGTGCTTTGTTTGACTGTAGTCCCAGACAGAGGGGTTGCACAAAAGAAGGTTTATTGTTTTGGAGGGAGACGTCATTATAAAAAGTTTGAGAAACACTGGTGTGAAGTAAATGTATGTTTTGACAGGATCATTGTGACCTCGCTGTTATGCTTCAGTAGCTGTGTGTTTTGGTTCCCTCCGTTGGTTCTCTCACTCACACGGCAGTAGCACCGAGGGACTAAATGTAGCTGTAAGACCTACGTGTGAAAACAGCTCCATTTTCATTCCCTGTGTGTTTTCCTCTCTTTCTTTTGTAATAATGGCTGCCTCACTGGTCTCAAGCCAAGTGTTGAAACCTTCTGGTGTGTTTAGAGCAGCGCTGTGTTCAGGCTTTTACTGACTGGCTCTCCACACCTCAGTCCACAGCTCTGGAAATGACCTCATCAGTTTCACATCCTATGTATTGTGAGTGATGGAGAAGCTAGTGATTGAAACTATGGATTTAGCTCACTTAAGGAGGATGATGTGGCTCCTCCATTTCCTGTTTGGATGTTTAGTGATTTGGAATTTTTAATGGTGCTGGATGTAACAATGAGTCATATCAAAATAAACTTAAAGACGACAACTGGCTCTTAACAGTAGAAACAACAACATTTGGCCCACAAAAGGACCTGTAAGATGGATCTGCAGAACTTGCTTTGTAATATTTATGATTTCACAGAGTGTTTTCAATATCTGTGTTTATTATGCAAAAGTTATAGTAAATCTGTTTAGCTTTATACAGCATTTGACAATATTCTCTTTGCTTCAGTTTGCTTTTTCAGTATTCAGTTGTGCAATTTCAAAGTATTTTATTGGTATGATTGTAATATGTACAATAATACCAAAACATTAATACAGACAACAAAAGCAGTAACGAGGAAAAATGCAGTTAAGGAGAAAATTGCTTTAAGCAAGATGGAAAAGCAACATGAAAAGGACAAATTCAGTCGGACCACCGTGCCGATTTGACAGGGGTAGTTTATTATTTCATGCATGGAGCGGCTCAAGTCCTTCTAAATTCTCTTCTTCCTTCACTTCATTTGGGTTAATGTCCTCCTCTCATTTCCATATGAGTCACTGTGTGGTTTGGAATCATGTCTGTATCTGACTGAAGCTCCCACCAGAGACTGGAACGAGAGGACGGGTAGAGACTGGAGGTCTATGGGTTGGCAGTAGGGAGTTTGCATAGAAGTCTTGATGCATCTGTGCTCTAGAGCTCAAGGGTGGTTTTCTGTGTGCTTCTGGTATGGGTGCGGGAGGTGGATGCGATGATAGATACTGAAAACAAGCAGGCAGACTAGGACCCGTTTCAGGTGAACGATGGCCTCATTTGCCCTTTTGCTCAGAGCTGAATTTATCGAGCCCGGGTTTTTTAACCACTGCTCTCCAATGAGAAGCTTTTGTTGTTCTAGGGCGCGATTATTAATCTTCCATCATCTAAGACAACAATTTTAAAAAGAAAGATTAACTGCAGGTGGCCATCAGCCATTCTTCAAGAAGTTTTGAATTATTTTTTAAAGACATAGAGTATTTTGTGCTATTTTTTATTAGTATCAAATAAAAATGAAATGCATAAAAATAATTATATATAACTATATTATGCAAAATACCTTTTATATTTAATATTTATTTATAATAGTGAAGTGAGTAAAGTGATAGCCATAAATACATGTTTGTGTAGTAAGTGTATAAAAATATATTTTGCACTCCTAATTATATAACAACTACAAATAACACACATTATTGAATTTCTACATTTTTATTTCTATGTATTAAATAAATAAATAATTGTATTACACGAAACGGAGACAAAATGCCTACAATTATTTTTAAGTATTTCTATTTTATTATTTTGTAAGTATTTTATTTCGAAGTATGTGTAGTATGTATAGAATTGGTTACATTTTTTCACCCAGAGGCTGGGCTGTGTATGATGGTGTACTGAGCTGTTTATCTGGAGTGGATCAGTGTGGTCATTACCACGCGATGCTGGCAGCCGCCGTACTCAGACTGCTCATTCATTTACTCCTAATTGGGGATCTAAGGTGGGTGCCAGCTATGAAGATGCACAGCAGTGTTTTCTCCTAAGCATCAATAAACACTCGCTCACACAATATTTCTGCAAGCTAACAGAAACCAGATAGCGATGATGCTTTCTGTGTCAGTAATCATTACAGTAAGATAGACAAGAGCCTCTCCAGACTCTCTTTTGAATTGCGTGCTTGTCCTGCACAGAACCACACACCATGATGAGGTTTTTTTGTGAGCACAGAGATCGAACGTACCACAGCTTTACAACAGTGACATCTGTGAGTTTTTCAATTTGCACTTGAGTCCTTGAATTAAGTCCTTAGTGCTGACAGTCTCAAAGGTCCACAGAAGGTTTACTTTAGATGTGACCTCACCAGTAAATCAGCCAATGCAGGGCTTTGACCCACAGGGATGTTAATGCATTAGCCAAAATGCAAAATTTTACCATCTGTTGTATTTTATCCCCCTGTGTTAGCTAACACCTTGGGTTTGAATTCGATTACATTTTATATTCGTACAATTGTATTCATGTTTAATGTATATATTTTTTTTACGTTCACCCCGGACTGCTGTATGTTTGTGATAACCACTTCAAACAGGTGTCACTGACGCATATGGGGACATGCTGTCCCCGTTTAAACCTCGGAAACAGTAATTGTTCCCAGAACATCAGGGAATATCTGTGTGTCAGTGCGTGCAAGGAAGAGGGGAAAGTTGGAGTCAGCCTTCAATATTAGGCTTTGGCAACATTAATGTCTCTCTCTCTCACACTCTCTCTCTCTCTTGCTTTCTTTCTTCCTGTACTTCTTTCTGGCCTGTGTGGAATAAATTATGTTCAGCTTTGGTATGGGTTACCCAGTACTGATGAATCATAAGCTTGTGATTTCAAAATATAAAAATATCACAAAGAGCTACATTGTTTAAAAAGGCAACCACAACTCCTCGGACAGCATTTTTTTAAACTTTTTTTTCAGTGTAGTACATCAAAGCACATGAGCGTAAATCAATAAACTTTACACACTTTACGAAACGTATCAAACTGTCATATTATTTAACTCAGACTTATAACAACCATAAATCTTGCTGTGCAAATGCAAAATAAGTTCAAATGTAAACGTGCACCTATTTTGAGATTTATTTACAGTTGGCTAGGTAGAAAGTCGGTTACAAAAACGAGATGTCTTGGTGTTACTAGGATTGATTAAAACAACTCATTCGTTTTTTCTTTACCATCCACACCCATTGTCCTTCCATTGCTTGGCCATTTCCCTACATAACTCTCTAGATGGCAATGAGATGGTCATGCCAGGGCTGGAAAAGCCATCAGACTGCATGTCTGATCTTGATTGGCGGAAACCTTGTATTTTCAATGCCCAGTCGAATAGGGAATGGAGTGTTTGCTGTACTTTAGGAGTAGGCAGACACAACCCAGCTTAGCATTGACATTCCCAGCCCTTTTTTCAGTCTTTATGGGATATTTAAGGGCAGGGGACAATCAAGTCATTGCTGCGTCATGCTGCAGGCATGGCTCTCCGCTCGGAGAACCTTTGATATTAGTCATTGACCGGATAGGTGTGCCTCTGGAGGGAAACTTTTATTTTCCCAGATTTTGGAAGTGTTTATTGACAAATGTTCCTATTTGTTTAAAATGGGTTTGTTTGTGTCTGAATTTAAATGCTTTGGGAATATTTTTTATCAATGTGACTCTGATGTTAAATCATGTTTAGATGCCTTTTTTTTTATTCATGATGATATATTTATGTATTTTTTGTGCAATGGAAAATACACATTTGAGCAAGGAGGACAAAATTATGTTTATTTTACCTTTACAGGATTCAGAGAATAATGTAAATAATGCAAATATTTACAAATGCCCTTTCCACATCCATGTTAAACAAGGAAAACTTTACATACCATCATTTAAATATTAATAAATATAAAGAGGCATCTAAAAGTCTTTGGTACAATGCAAGTGAAAATTATTCTTTTGCATATTGAATTTAATTGAATTAACCACATCACATATCATATTACCAGCATAACATTTTAAGTTGTTAAAAATTGACTTCTGTATTTGGTATGCAACCTTTTTTTGCATTAGTGACACCACACGCTTGTGCTTGTTTATATTTCCCAGCTAACAGGAAATATTTCCAGAACGTTGGCTAATGTTATCTAAACGTTCTTTCAAAGTTTAAAAAAACATTTTTGCAGTAATATTAAAAGAATGATTTTTTAACATTATATATCATATATATCAAAAATGTTAATCTTAAATAGTTAGTGGAATGTGTTATAAACATTACAGAATAAAAAAGTGTTTAAATAACGTTCAGACATAACCAAGCTTTGGCGTTAAAAAAAACTGGACATTCCTAGAACTTTCAAAATAATGTTTTTAACGTTTTTGTTACTTAATTCAAATGTTACGGAAATTTTCTTACAACCTTAAATTGTTAGTTGGAGAACGGCACCGTTTAGGGGAAGGAATGAGGATGTTTTCAAATAACTCTTTTGGCGAGTTACACAGATGACAAGCACTAACCCAAAATGTTTCTCTCCCAGGTTCATTTTCAACCAGCGACTGCAAAAATAACCATTTATCTAACAAATCCCGAGGCAGGTGTCTGGAAGAATGGAGCGTACAAGATTTCATCCATTCTCAGCGAACGCAGTACTATCATTACCCTACTGCTTGTGTCAACAGCAGACCACTTTATAAACAGAACTAACTGGATTTGACATACCATTTTCTAAAATGTTGTATTGCCTGAGAAAATCGATTCAGGAGCAGAAGATAGTTTGGGTGTGGAAATAGTAAGGACAGCAGCATCAAACTGCTGTTAAGGAACTGGTTGAGTTACTGTTGCCGAGGGTGCAATCTTGATGGCTTGTCATGGGGTGTAACCTTAATGACTCAGAAGAGAAGTATGTTCTCATTCAAGGTGAATGAGTCACTGGGTAACAAGAATACTGGAGTGAGCGTGATTCCTTTTCTCCCATGATTTCTATATAGAAGGTAAACTTTCAAAGGAAAACCAATTGCATAGAAACGTACTTTTTGATGTTTTTATTTCATTTTTTATTGCATATGTAAAGCCAGATTCAATAAAAAAGGGAAACAGCTGTATTTATATGCAGGCATACTTAAATGAAGTTGCCTATATAAATACGGTGTGCAGCTTTGAAGTCCAAAAGATATATATTGAACTGTTCTGTATGTGGAGTGGCATGAGGGGTGAGTCTATCAGAGCAGTAAACAGAAAACAAGGGATTGCATTCTGGAAAGAATTTAGATCTGTAACTTGGAATTCCAGACCGGCTGTCTGCATGGAGCTTTACTCACTCTGCTGCATATGTACAGTCCCATCCTAACTACATTCCCACTGATTTAAAATATGGGGGACAAACTGAGGGGGAGGGCATGGTATCACCTGGGCAGTATTATTGTGATTCACTCCATCCAGAGGGCATAAGTCATGCAGTCCATAATGAGACTCCAGTGAAGAACAATAATACTGCACTGACTCACACAGGAAGGAACAAACAATGGTGCCACGAAGTGTGACTCCCCTCCATTTCACAGCATGAGTTCAGCCAGAAAATATATAAACAACAGCAAACTTTAGATGATCATGGAAAACAACAAAACAGTAGCCACCGTTTCTCCACGCTGTGCTCGGGAGGGTGCCGAGGAAACACAAAAGCGTCACACAAAGTTATATATGAGTCTGATCTCCACCCCCCGAGCAACTCGATTACTTGGAAAATGTGTCTGTACGTGTGTGAGATGTCGGGCAGCCGTCGTTATTGATGTGTAGAGGAGTGTCACTTTCAGCGATATGAGACTTGCCTTTCTTAAGTCTGTCTGACAAACATTATTAATCGCTCCCTGCATTTAGGCCCTATTGTGCTTAGCATGTGAAACAGTTAGAGGCTGTTAAGTGTCAGCCTCTGTGGCACCTTTAAACAGTGCGGTTGAGCCTTTCTAGAATAATTAGGAGGATGTGCACTAGCTGAATAAATAGGTTTCATGTGCACGTCAAGCAGCTGTTTCTGTTCTGCAGTTCAGAAGACTGTATTGCTCCTCTTCCGTACCGGCTACTGGGCGCCTGGCATGTAAATCTAAAAAATCATGGTGATGAGCGACTGCAAGAGAAGAAGAGGCCTGAAAACAGCCCTAATCGTGTTTTATTTTCATACACATACTCAAGAGTTTAACAGCATTAGCCTAAAGAACTGAATAAAACTGAATGAAGCTCCTAAGGGTGCAAATGACTAGAAAGAAAGCAACAAAAATGAGTTTGAATCTGTTTATGCAAGCACAGCAGTAGACTCCCCCCAATGCGATGTGAGATTTGTTCAGTTTTTGTGTTGTTAAAGCTGTAAACAGTAAAGCTAAAACTCTCTTATTCAGACTATTGTTGCCTTTGTTACACAAAAGAAAAAAGCGTTTTACCTTGAATTATTCTGTGGGTTCTTCAGAGCTGTTCACGTGCTACACGTGGCTTAAGCACTTGTCAAAAAATGTCGCTTCCACGAGCCATTAAAACTCAAGAGCATGTTTTAGATGGTACTTTAATCCAAATCATTTCTGAAAGTGGTTTTACCTTTTGAGATCTAAATTGTATTAATTTCATTTCTTAGAAAAGCCTTGTCTTATAGGTGGAAAATGGACCCTGCTTCAGTGCATCTGTTGGTTATTGTACAGATGGCCAATCTGCAAAACAGATGAAAAAAATGAAACAGATGAAAATATTTTTTGTTTCATGTGAAAATAAGGTGGATGCACAACGAAGAATTCTGATTTAAAATTTGGTGTTTTATTTTTGTATTTCCATTGTTTACCTTTGTGTTTCAGTTTTAAGTTAAAATAAGATTGATATCAAATTAAAATATCATTTGTCAAATAATAATTTCATTACAAATTCTAATTTAGTAATATAATTACAATAATGTAATTTGTTAGAGGTTAACTTTAAACTGACAAACAATACAGAGCTTCTATCCAGGCTTCTTATTAGTTTTTAATCTTTAAATGCTAATGAACAGCTTTTGCTATTTATATGCCTTATGTAAATGTTTTTGTAAACAATATGGAAACTACTTTTTTAAAAATTAAACCTTTTTTTTCACTTTATCTTATTTTCTTTCACAAGTACTAAAACTATATGTAAGATAAACCTCATTTTTATTCCACAGAAACAGGTGCATGCATGTTCTCAGAACACATTGGCTAGACCAGATGGAAGCCGTGGAGAATTTTTAAATAGGTAATGGCTAAAATGACACCTTTACACATTAAATCAACAGTTTTATAAATTTTTTACCCCCTCTTGCAATTCCCCATCTAACAGGGAATGTTCTCAAAACATTGGCTAATGTTCTTTAAAATTTTCCTCAAAGGTATCCAAACATATTTTTGCAGTAGTGTTAGCAGAACGTTTTTAACGTTATTTACACCATGTATATTAAAAACATTATACTTAAGTAGTTAGTAGTTACAATGTTTAAATAACGCTCCACCATTAATACAGCATCTATGAAACTGAATGTTATGAACGTTCCTCGAACTTGCAAAATAACATCTTAGTGTTTTCGATGTTTAATGGAAACGTTAGCGAAATATTCTTACAACCTAAAATTGTCAGGTGGGTGTGCATTTGTTCTATATGCCCCAGGTCTTAGTCTTGCCAACTAAGCCTTGCCTATAGCAGAAAGTTTGTTTGCACAGTACCCTTATTCCAAACCCATGTTTGTTTTTACTGGAGATGGTGGTGTTGATTGGAACAGGCAGTCAGGCACAGTTTAAGATGAATGAAAGGGGTCACTGGAGAACATCTCTTTAGCTTTGAGAAAAAAGCCACTCGTGTTGATCATTTAATGTTGAATCTGGCTTCAGTATGAGCCCAGCTGCTTTGTCACATCTTTCAAAGTGTCATTTTTATGTCTTTAACTCAAACACTTCTGTAGCGAAAATTCTGTTGGCAAGAAACTGTGCGGCTGACTACTATAATTACTTTATTCCTACAGATGCTTGGCAAACTGTGTGAGATTTACTTTGTGAATTAGCACACAAGGTTACCTCCTGACAATTGCGATGAAGCCCGGGTCGACAGAAGAAAGATGATTTTTTTTATAATCTTTGTAAAAGGGAGTGCCACCACGGAGGATAACCAGAAATCCAACGCCCACTGAAAAACCAATGTCACGTGTGCCTCCTCATCCATCCCCCATTCTTTTCTGTGTCAGGCAGTAGTCCGTGTCTGACAAGCACCCAGACAGGCGTGTTTGTGCTAGACTGAATGGCTGCACTTTAAGTGTCTCTTGGCAAACACACGGCAAATACCTGATTCAGG
>JAZGTK010022850.1:0-10138 GCA_036877625.1 Ambastaia sidthimunki | reverse complement strand
TAACACCAATATAATATAATATTAAATAATTATTGCCCAAGAATGTACTGATTGAAGTTCCCTAGAGAACAGTATCTGCAGTTCTCATATTCAAAAATATCACATAGCTATTTATAGCAGTTTGTGTTTAAACACTTCATGTAAGTGTGTGTGTGTGTGTGTGTGTGTGGGATGCTTTTAAGAGGGGAGGCAAAGATGCTGTGATGTAATGGGAAGTGAAGTGTTCCATGGTAACACAGCTTTGGTGTGTAAAAGATTCATCGCTCTGCCTCATGTTCAGAGAGGGGAAAGAGCTGACCAGCACAGGGGAGGAACAGCTTTTAAGGGCTTTTCAGCCCAGGCAGAGTCACAGCTGTCGACAAGGGTTAGCACAGAGCAAGTGAAAGTGTGAGGGAGATATTCCTAACATGATTTTCAAAGTAACTATGTGCTTAGCTTACATGCCATTCATGTCAGTGTGTGTGTTATTTACTAGTGTTTAACAATGTAAACCCTTATTTATCATTTCATGATAGTGAAATGATAAGTTCATATAATAAGTTCATATGGATCTGCCCCACAGACTTGCATTCATAGTGCACACATGCTTAGGGGCATTAATTAACTCTATAGGTGTGTTTATAATTTTACCAGTAAATAAATGCATAAATTGTTTATTTTTAAAAATAAAGGATCAAAATTGTTTTCTGTATTTATTTCACAAACAAACAGCAGATGGCGCTGTGGCTTTAAAAGTACATACAATTTTCACGTCTTTCAAAGTCTACAGAACATTATTATAAGCACAAATCAGAGACTGCGGGCAGACAGAATAAAGTATGTTGTATAACAGTTGTGACAATATAGCTCTAGCTGATATTTGTAGGTGCCACTAACTACTTTGCAATCCCAAATATTTAGCATGTCAATTTAGATCTCTGTTTGCTTGATATATGGCCAATGTCCAATATCATAAAAGAAAAGAAAAATTAATAAAAACGCAAAGAAGATTTTCAAAGCATCTTACACAGTTTAAAATAGATTTCTTGTTAATTTAATATGTTTTTGCACAAGGTAGTAGTAACAACTGTGGCAACTATATTTTGGCAGAAATTATGGTGACTGTAGTACCTGTTTTTGAAAAAGAAACGCTTTGCATAAATCGTTTCAGGATTCAAAAGAACAAACACTCCCTCGCGCTCCGGCTTATTCACAGACCGTGCGCGTGAACCACTGTGATTTACATACGCGTGATTTAAACACCCCCTGTCCCCACGCTACCCCTCCCCTCCTCTTGCCCCTCATACCCCTTATTCTTCTGCCTCTTTCTTTCCACTCACGCACTCGACTCCCAGTGTTGTGATTTACACTTTGCACGCGTTTCTTTGAGGTTAAACAGTGAGAATGGACGCGTTTTGTGTCGGACGGAGACTGACGCGCTTCTCTCTGTGTGTTTAGTACTTTCTGCCGATACACTCGTATATTCGGGAGCACATTATCTCGTTTAACACAATGGGGTGCTGCAGCGGACGGTGCACTCTTATATTTCTGTGCACGTTTCAGTTGGTAAGTTTCTTTTCCGATTAATGCAGTTTATAGATGTGCATTAACTTACAAGATTATGTATATATGTTCACCGCATAACCCATACGTGCGCTCTCTCATTGACTGTACTTGCTGTGTTGGTATTGTTATAATGATGTTGCTATATATACACAATGAGTGCATTGTGTCAGATGAAACAAACGAGATACTTTCCGCTCGCTTTGTGTTTTAACTCATGCATTCAGTTAGGTTAAACTTGTGTTCCTCCTTCCTTATAACGTGCCCCAGTTGTAAAAGTGACTTTAAAGACTTGAGTGCTTATTTTTATGCATTAAATGCTTTATAAATCAACCCAGCCGAACTTGTCTCAAGCTGTCTTAAAGCTGTTTGTCAAAGCAGGCTACCGAAGTGCTATAAATAAAGTTTATGTACTGAGGAGTTACTTTGAATGTAACATATTTATGCTAAATATGTTCATAGCTGTTGACGTTTTGGTGCCATCTCCAGCTACTCGCATTTACTTATGAAAAGCTTTTCTTTGCTTACTATCACTCCATATAGGTCAACGTTGTCAGATATAAAATCTATTTAAATCTATTTAAATATATTTTATATTTAATGTTTATTTTACCCATTATGTATTTTAATTTTTAAAACCTTTTTAAAAATTAAACCTTTTTAATTTTTAAAACCGACCATTTATGTTGGTAAAAAGATCAGATCATGTGTTAAATTGTCACCTTCAGAGTGTAACTATGAAACTGTCTGACCTTTGCAACATTTCCATCAATATCTTTCAGTGAAACCATATGAGAGGTACATGCCAACAGAGTTGTTTTGTATGTTTTGTATATGCAATAGGTTCATCTTTATTTGACCAGTAGTTTAGTATGTAAAAGTTCACTTTGAGGACTCCAGACTCAACTGTTTGCTCCTCTGCACTAAATTGATCTGTTTACACTCTAGAGTTGGCAGGAGATTTCAGTGGTTAGTCATTAGTTAAATATATTCGTGATTCATTTCTCCAAGATGCTATAATACTGTAATTGTCGCCTAATCTTTATAGCAGCTTGCTTCTGTTTATCGGATGCTCTGTCCCAGCTTAAGTGTTTCTAAGAAGCTGTTTATCAGTGAAATGCTGTTTTGTCTTCATCATTCTCTTGTAAGTGGCTGGTGTCCTCATTACCATATTAAAATTAGCAGCTGCTCTTTTTGCATTGTTTCAGAATCAGCCTCCCCCTTCTACAATCCTTATCTTGACAGCCAAACTGATCTCATGACAATGAAAACAGGCATTGCGCACCCACATCGATGAACAGCTGTGGTGTGGAGTGGACCGATTGAATGACATTAAAAAATGACTGCAGTTGACACAGTGTGGTAGCAACTTCCTTTTCTCCTCCAATCCCATGATGCCTCTGGCTCTGTGCTCAGCAGAGGTGTTATCCATCCTTCCCAGAATTCTCTCTGACAGGGGCATTAAAAAGCTGCTGACACCTGCCCCCTTAAGACCAAACGTAATACACCTTGGCCCACATGCGTGTTTACACCTCACAAGAGCTTCACTACTGTCAGACCTTCTGCCAGCTTTGAGCTTGACAAGGCCCATCTTCCTTTCATTTTTAGCACCCTGGGGGAAAAACATTCTTTGCCTTTGATGTAGCTGTGCTCTCTGACTTGCTATCAGATCTTATTATATCGATGTCATAGAATTTATCAAACCAGTTGACAGTCTCTGCTGTTCCCACAGATACTGTTTCTAGTGACAAGAGAGAAGTATGTCACATGACTCTGTAAGACTAACAGAAGACGTTAGCCATGCTCTGGGTGATTGGGGACCTGTTATATATTATACTCCATATCTCCAAACAGAAAACATCATAGAGGTGTTTTTTATTAATTAGCCAGAACACCCCAGCATTCACCTAGCAACACCCTAGAAACAAACTAAACTAAAAAATCACACCTTACCCCTTATCTAGCAGATCATTACACTTTGGCAGATGCTTAGCAACACCCTGGAAACCATTCATAGTACCTAGCACAGGTTTTATCAAACATCACTCAGGTTAGACGATCTTTAGAAAATATAAAAATATAATTAAGTTAGAGTGTATTAGAAGGGATAAAGGAACATATAAACACAGGGAAATGAGAAACACAGGTGGACAAACACATGTATAAACTCTTGGTTTTGACTTTGCCCTTTTTAGCTCCTGAGGGACATCTGGTTTGGTTTTTCCTCTGTGCTTAAGGTAATAGATGGGGAGTTTCTTTAAAGACATATGAAGCTGTCAGCAGCTGGTTTAAAGAGTCCCTGATGAAGTCATTTTCCTGTTCTTTTCACATTTATTCTGCACATGGGCTTGAGGTGGAAGTCTCTGTGAATTGGACTGTTATCAAGAAAAATTCGTTGTAATTTTTAAACACTGTGCTTTCCTCTCTGCCTCTCTTGTTAAAATGTCTGTCACATGATTGTGACAGGAATTCCTGGCAACCTGACAAAATATAATCTGTGTTCAGCTGAAGTCTAATAATGAGGTTTTGTTAATTAAAATTTCTCCCTTTTGTTAACAAACATATTTGATTATTTTTTAAAACCTTGACTTAGTTCAAAATAGTCTGATGCCCAAAATGAAACACAAACACAAAATAAGATTTTTTTTCAGAGTTGTTGTCCATAAAAAATTAAAATCTCTTTTCTATACAATGAATGAAAGCATATGGTGACCAGATTATATCAAACTCCAAAAATGACATAAAATCACCATAAAAATAGTCAACTCTTGCTGTATATTATGTCTTATGAAGTCATACGATAGCTTTGAGTGAGAAGCCGACATGAAATCTAAGACGGCTGAGATGGAATGATTAGTAAATGATTTTGAGTGAACTTTTTACGTATAGACATCAGTGGTGGATATTGCATAGAAATATGCATGCATGCACGCATAAAACATTTGCTTAGTCAATAAATTTCCTCCATATATATGGAAATATTTCTCTAGAATATCTCTCTCCCACTGAGACGGCACAAACTAGGACAAGGTAAGCCAAAGAGCTTTGAAGTGAGCCAGAAAGGAGAGCTTATCGTTCTGAAACAGAGAGAGAGTTGTACTTGTGTGCTAGTTATTATAAGAAAGACATTAGTGAGATAGATGTTTAACCTAATGGTGTGTATGTGACAGCTGCTGAACAGTGAAGGTGATTGATGAAGAATTCTGGGTAATAGATGGTAGTTGTTTGACCTCTAAATAGAAGAGCAGAGCGATTGGTGGAGAGGTACGATAATGAGGCGATATCCCTCCTGACCCATGAATGTAGACATGTCAAATCAAGGCCTGAATGCATGTACACTCAGATGTACATTTAAATGCAAGTTCTGGGTTCTAAATAAGCTGTATGGACAGCTTTTGTGGCATGCTACAGACAATAGTTGCAACATGTCCCTTAGTCTGTTAAAACAAGAAACTAAAAACTTTAGCTTACCGTAACACTTTAAAGTCTATGGGGCAAGGCACTTACATACAAAAATGTATTTAAGCTATTAAATGATTAATTAAGCTGTAAAGTTGTCTAAATCAATCTTTCAGATCTGGTTTTGCATTATAGACATGCTTCCTTTGGATATATGTACCTATGTAAACACTTCGTTTTTGGTGTTCATGCACATTATTGCATTAAGTTACCATGTTTACCCACTTTACACAGTAAGAACAGTTGAAAGATGTTCCATGTTAACATAAAAAATGAGTATGTCCTGTGGCTACACTTTCAGAACATGTATCTTTTGCCCCATAGACTTCCAATGTAAGACTGTTATTGTAAGCACAATTTTTGTTTGCTTTTACAAACTGAGGGAGGAGTCTGAACTACTTTTTGTGGCATATTGACACAATGTCACAGAGGCTGTCGATAGAGCTTAAATTGTATTAAACTCAACATTCCAACAAACACATACACAAACCCCCCACCACCCTGTCCCATCCCCAAGGAGAGGTAAAATTGTCTTGTCATCTGTTTTCACCCTTAACCCACCGCTGACAGCCAGGCTAACCAAACAAACAGCACTCCCTGTGGAAACAAGAACTCAAGGAGCCAACTCTGCAAAGTCAAAGACCCTCGTGGGAGACAGAAAAGAGGAGAGGATGGGGTAATTTGTGGTTTAATTTGCTTGCGAGGTGCCATTACAGGGGCTACAGGGGTTCACTGGTTATGTTGATGGAACCTTTTGCCCTCCTGTAAAGGTTAATTTGCCCCTGTTGGCTATTTCATGACAGCTGGGAAGATAGAAACACCCGACGGTTTTACGAGACTTGACACAAGCTTTTATCTTCCAGACAAATGAAAGCAAGGACATGTGGCTCTGTTTATCAACTGATTTGCATATGATCCATCCATTCAGCCCAACGCCAAATGCACATCCCCCAGCCAGACAAGCAGACGAATATTTATAAAACAAAGGAGGACACCCATCTTTTCTCTCACACCGTCTTGTTTGCGTTTTCAGTATTAACAAGTTTTTATTAACATGCTTGGGCTACAATAAGTATAATTGGCTGAATCAATCAGAATGAGACAAAAGTAAAGGTAAGACAGCGAATTTATATCCCTGATGGTTGTAAACAGGGGAAAGTATATGGAGCCAATTTTGAATATGTAATTTCAAAGTGTTTCAAAGTATTTATATTTTTTAGTTACATATTTTTACATATTATTTTCATATTATTTTCCAATAATCAGAAACTGGAAATGGCCCGAAAATGTCACCCTTCTGTCTTCAACATGAGCAGCAGACTGAACATTTTACAAACACGAAACATCAGGTCATTAGTTTGACATAATTCCTATATTATGCAGTTTGCAGTTTATTCCAAATACATTGTTCCCAGTGCTAGTTTTATAACTTCATATTGTTATTGGCTGTGCTCCAAGCTGCCATCAGTAGTGAGCTACCTTCTATGGAATATGTCCTGACCGAAAAGTAATTTCATAAATGACTGATTTGAATGCCAGCCGTCCACACAAATGCAGGAGGTAGGAGCGTGTGCACCAGACGGACGTACTTGACCGATGAACCGCGCCTTGCTTTTTTATGCATTCAAATGACCTTTTTTCAGATTCAAAATACTTGGCCCTAAATTGGCTCCATAAAATTAAGCCCACTGACACACATAAATCCATTCTCCTAATGCTTCCTCAGGAATGCCTGCTGAGGTGTGATGGGGAACATACCGGATGAGGGTTCTAGTGCTAGACTAAGATAATATAAAGATACCCCTGACCATTATTAAAACTTCAGGACTAGATAAATGTTATTTCCTTGTAAATCTATAGCTTTGTGCCAAAACCTAGTGAGGTGCCTTGTTGTCTACTGCCTACATAGGCAGCTATCTTCAGCTACCTAACTCTAGGTATAGCCACACAGAAATTACTTTGTAGAACTACACTAAAAATTCAACCGATTGTTACAGAATTTGAAGCCCATTACTTACAAAGATTCACACATTCTTTGCTCCTTGCATGTTTACAACGTTGTTTTGGCTAATTTGATTCTGTTCAGCAGCCATAGCTCTGTTTGACACATTTTACCATGTGCAAATCTATCCGCTGAATTTCACAGAACTAGTTAGTAAACTAACTGGAAGCAGCATATTTTTCTAGGCAGCACACTAGGTTTTAGAACAGAGGTCAAGTGCATGATGCATTTTTGTGGGATTATTTGTACTGTGGTTTTATGAAAAGTTAAATTTGTGCAATATTCCTGGCACTGAGCAGGGAGAAAAATGAGGTGAATGTCTTTGTCTTGGCAGTAACACAGTGATATTAATTTCTTATATAAATAGATCAGATGGATTCATATATTTAGAAGAGACAGATATGACGTGCTTTGTTCTGATCCAACAACTCAAAACAACCAGAGCTTACAATCAGTGCTGTATATATGAATCACTGCTTTATCAACACTCAGCAGCATCTAAACACCTCAGCCTCTGGCCTCTGTCTACATCTAATATCCAAATGTCTCATTGTGTGCTTTAGTATTAGGTTACTAATGAAGCGCTTCATACAATACTCAAGTAATTTGCAAGCTTTGTATTGCTACTGTCAGCCGTTGTCAGGTCCACATCTGTTTGTAATTGTTTTAAACACATGACTCAAAATCTCACTAGCATCTTATTGGTTGATGAGGTTTCTTTACAAAAACTTGTGGCGTCAGACTAACTCGCTCATTATTCTTTTTGAAAATAGATGACTTCCAGTAATCCAGTTTTTAGCTAAATGGTGCGCTATGTCTTATTGAATCATTAGCCAGTTTTGGACCACCTGTTTGCTGAGTATACAACAAAAATGCTTTTGAATGGGGTCGATTGATGCTTTCACTATGAATATTGAGCACTTTCTGAAAAACTGAAGCCTCTGGTATTGAGTGCAACAGTAGGCCAGTCATTCATCCGGATGATAATCGATCACACTGAGGGGGAAGGTGACAGTGGTCATATAATACCCTGAAAAGACCAAGAGACAAGAGAAAGTGAGTCATCAGGAGAATATCTCTGCTAAATTTGATTTATTCTTAAGTATACAAGAAAATATGCAAGAACAGTCTTTTTATGCTGGTGGGAGAAACAGGAAGAGAAAGACAAACGCAAGCAGCAAATCAAGTGTGCTTCCACCCTAAACAGCATTTTGAGGCATTATAGGCGTGTTCCTGATATAAAGACAAAGAAGTCATTTCTAAAAAGTGGTTAGAACAATTGGTCTTCGTCGGCATCACATGCAATAATGAATAAGACAATCCCAGAATGCATTGCTAATAAACCCTGTCAATTTTAAGAAGGTGTACAGGGTCAAAGGAAATGATCATAAATGTTTATTTGTCAATCAGTACTTCAGTACTGTATCAGTAAAATATTGATAGAAAAACTTAAATATATTAAAAATATGCACTTTTTTACTCAATACCTGTGTTTGCTATTGTATGCATGCTTTGTTATTCTCTTGGCAACAAGCTAATGTCAAACAGCAGCACGTATCTTAGAAAGGAAGCTGGATTATTATATTGGAACACATGAATACAAAAACGAATACAAAAAACATCTTACTCTTGAGATGTAAGTGAGATTCTTATGTGATTGTTTCTCTCAACGTGTTCTCCTCTTATCAAATTCTTCCTGTGACCTGCTGCCTCTCCTTGAACATGTGTGAATTATTGATCAGAGAGCTATTCATCATATGGACCGGAGGGCTGAGAGCGACGTTTTCTGACTCTATCTTAGCATCGCTGTTTAAGAACCAATTATACGGCTGAACCCCAACACTAGAGCTTTCCCTGTAAGCACTTTCTGATACGTGCTGTCCAGGGGGTTCCCATGGCAACTCCCCAAAATTATAAAGTATAAAAGAAGCTGTCGTGAAGGATGTGGCTTTAATATGCAAAACGAGAAGAAAGGGTCTACAGTTAAGTGTAGGGGGTATCTGATATTCAGTGATAATAAATATTCATATCTGTGCAGCCTAACGTTTAGTGGTGCTTCCACCTATTTTTACATTTAGATTTATTTTGCCAGCATCGACCTGTAATTTATAAAATAGTGGCAAGGAGTTGACCCTTAAGCTCTCTATAGAAACAGGATGAGGTTGAAGATTGCTTTTCCTTTAATAGTGCTAATTATGCAATTTGCCGTAATAGTCTGAGCTCTACTCTCAAAGTTTTTTAAGGACTATCTAGCCAGCCAATCAGATATAAGCTTGTCAATACGCATCAGATGGCCAGTGACTGTGGAAGGTCCATTCGACACTTAGACTAATAGCCTATGAACATCTACAGATCTTCAGATGCAGGTCCATTATCATTTCATTGATTTCCTGCTGACCCTGAGTTCATGTGTCTCTGATGGCTCCTCGTGCTTTGGTTAGAGTGTGTTTGCATATGTAATGTGTGTCAGGTATGGACGGCTTTACTTACAGGAATAAACAAGCCCCCAACTGCGCTTCTGTTTGTATAAGTGTTTGTTTTCCACTTTAATCAAAATTCCTTTTTGGAATAAATGTGTTCTGGCTCACAGTTTTATATCTCAATTCACATTTTTGAGCAGAATTTACTGGCTGAAAGCCACTATATGTTCTATAAGTTGTAATCACATGTCCTTATGTTCTAATTAAAGGCTTTAAACACTGGACAGCTGACTTTGATTAAAGGAGATAATTACAGCACATAAAAATAAATTATGATAGATTTTACAATGATGAATGCAACAGGGACTTAATTATAACACACTTTGAGGAAAAACATCTTGGCAGCTGTTGAATTTTTGCTGTGGTTAGGGAAAAAAATGCGAACTGCGTTTAGCTTCAAGGGAATATTTTCAGGTAGTTTTTCAAGTGTTGCCATAACCCTGTTAATTCTGTCATTTTTGCTTTGATTTTATGTTGTGTTTAAAGAGATTTAACAGGCTGGATTCAAAATGTAAATCTGTATAGTTATGTACTACCTGTTCCGAATGTTCTTTTTCATAGTCATTGATGGTCAATGGTCCAACTGACAATGTTGTCCTTAAAAATGACTATAGGTGTGAAATACAATAAAGTCCCACTAAAGCAAAGTTTGCTT
>JAZGTK010022848.1:0-10139 GCA_036877625.1 Ambastaia sidthimunki | reverse complement strand
AAGGGGTGTCTACCCACTGAAGAACCCGCAATGGGGTCTGCTTACCGCAATGGTAAGCAGAAAGCAATGTCACATAGACCTTCAGGGTGGAGTGAGTCAAACCCGCCTCAAATCTAGCTTGTAAAATGTCCAGCACTGTATCAATAGGGCAGTTAACTGGGTCCAACTGGCAGTCTCTGTACCAGGAAGTGAAAAGCTTCCACTTCAGGGCATACAGTTTCCTTGTAGAGGGAGCTCTGGATTGCAAGATGGTCTCAACAACCTCGGTTGAGAGACCGGAAGCTATGAGTTGCGCCCCCTCAGGGGACATACCCATTGATTCCACCGCTCTGGGTGGGGGTGCACGATGGCACCCCCTGCCTGAGATAGAAGATCCCCCCTCAAGGGGATCCTCCAAGAAGAGCCGTCTAGGAGAGATATGAGATCCGAGAACCATACTCGGCTCGGCCAGAATGGGGCTACTAAGAGCACAAATACCGCATCCTGGCGTATTCTTTCCAGAACTCCTGGGAGCAGACCGATCGATGGGAAAGCATACAGACGGAGCCTCGGCCACGTCTGCACCATAGCATCCAGCCTGAGAGGAGCTGGATGAGCTAGAGAGAACCAAAGGAGACATTGCACAGTCTCTTGAGAGGCAAAGAGGTCCACTTGGGCTTGCCCATATATCCTCCAAATCTGATTCACCACCTCGGGGTGAAGTCTCCATTCCCCGGGCCTCGGCCCCTGTCTCGACAGGATGTCTGCTCCAACATTGCATCGGCCTGGGATGTAAGCCGCTCTCAGCGAGCAAAGATTTCCCTAAGCCCACACCAGGATCTGGTGCGCCAGCCTGTAAAGGTGGCGTGAACGCAGACCTCCCTGGTGGTTTATGTAGGCGATCACCGCTGTGTTGTCGGTGCGCACAAACACGTGACGGTCTCTCAGGTCTGGGAGGAAATGCTTTAGAGCTCGAAATACTGCTAGCATTTCCAGGCGATTGATGTGCCAAGTAAGATGGCGCCCTGTCCACAGACGGCGGGCCGGGCGGCCGTTCATGACTGCCCCCCAACCGGTGAGGGACGCATCTGTCGCTAGCATAACACGTCGACCAAGATCTCCCAGCACCTGGCCCTGCGAGAGGAACCAAGGTTTCCTCCACATGTCTAGAGCATGGATACATCGTCTCATGACTCTGATCATGCGGAAGGGATTCCCCCTTGGGGAAAACCCCTTGGTCTTGAGCCACCACTGCAGAGGTCTCATGTATAGCAGGCCAAAAGGTACGACGTTGGACGCTGCTGCCATAAGGCCTAGCAGTCGTTGAAACTGCTTGACAGTGAAGGACTGGCCCTGCTTGATTCTTGTGACTGTGGCAAGAATCAAATCTATCTGTACTGGAGAAAGCACACTCTTCTTGGTGTTCAGACGGAACCCCAGCTGTTTCATATGGGCGAGGACGACATCTCGATGTCAAGCCGCCAGAGGCTCTGAAGGAGCCAGAATCAACCAATCGTCGACGTAGTTCAGTATACGAATGCCCTGGAGCCGAAGTGGGGCTAGGGCTGCATCTACGCATTTGGTGAAAGTGTGGGGGGAGAGTGCATCGCCAAAGGGAAGTACTCGAAACTGGTAGGCTTTGCCCCTGAAAGCAAACCGTAGGAACTTCTTGTGCTGAGGAAGGATGGGAATATGGAAACAGGCGTCTTTTAAGTCTATGGTGACAAACCAGTCCTCGGACCTGATTTGGGATATAATCTGCCTCACCGTGAGCATCTTGAACTTCAGGCGTTTGACTGAGCGGTTCAAGAGCCGTAAGTCTAGAATAGGACGCAGTCCCCCACCCTTCTTCGGGACTATGAAGTAACGGTTTCTCTGAACTGAGGAGGGACCACCTCGATGGATCCTTCCTCAGGAGAGTGTTCACTTCTAGGTCCATTGCCTGAGCCTGCATAGGCCCTACCAACGTAGGGAGAATACCCCCGAAAGCAGGCTCATCCACACTCTCAACGTCCAGTTCTTCTGTGGACGAGAGGTGGAGAGCAAATGCCTCCCTCTGGGGGGAAGAAACCACAGTGCATGCTTCCGAACCCAGCGAACGGGAGGAGGACCTGACGGGTGAGGAATGAGATAGGGAACCCTGACGGGCTAATAAAGCGCGGGCAGGGAGGAACACACGCTCTAAAATGCTCGCTTGAGCCCCTAGTGTTTCGCTTGGTTTTAGGCATTTCTAATCTGCATTTCTAATCTGCTTCGGGTTGGGGAATTTGGATTTTGGATTGTATTCTTAAGTAAATAAAATTGTCTCTTTGTGTGTTTTCAAAGAAAAAGGAATTGAAAGTGAACACCCAGTATTCCTCCATCCTTGACTGAGGTAGATACCAGCCAAGAGTGAGGTGATGGGGTGGCGGAGGAATACTGCAAAACTGTCATCGGAGAGAGGTGAGGGATGTGTCTGCAAACTCTTAACACTGAACTGTGAGGAGATGTGCATCTGAAACACCGTTGTGTGGTGAGATTATTAAAAAAAATCAAGCAAATGAAAAAGGTAAGGTATGGCGTAATTATTAGACAGGATCCAGCATATTGATTCAGACAGTGTGTCAAAAATTTTGGGAAAGTTAAACACACAGTAAAGTAGAATTTATTGAACTGACATATGCCAAATAAATAACATGAAATAGGATTAATAGGCATTGCTTGCTGATCTACTTTTGCCAACCGCACACACTTTTAATAATTGTTAATGCTTGGTTGATATCGTAGTAATACAGAGAGTATTAATTGATAGGAATAGCTAAAAAATAAACAGAGAATTGTAAGGGGCTGAGAGATTGATTATCAAGCTTTTTAAATTTTCTATTGACCAAGCCAGTGGTAGTAATGCAGTGTTCTTGTTGCTCAACTGGTAGAGCATTGCGTTGTGGGTTCGTTCTCAGGGAATACAAGTACTGATCAAATGTATACCATGAATTCAGTGTAAGTCGCTTTGGATAAAAGTATCTGCCAAATGAATAAATGTAAATGTAATGGGTCTGATACGCAAGTGTTGAAAAGGAGCCGTTTTAAAAAGCACCGATCATGAAAACATATTTAAGTATTTGACCTGGGTTCGACAGGCCTTGTTTGGATGAGCAGATGTGATAGAGGCAGAAGGAGAGCTGTGCTTTAATCTGCATGAAAACTGGATGACAAAGTTTTGTTGTTTTGCTGGTTTGATTTTTTGCTAGTGGGAATGAGGCTAGACCTTGACTTGGCATGTGTGGAGTAGAGCGGGTGGGTCGACGCCCCCAAAATGTGGACAGAGGCTCAGCAGAGATGTCCGGTGCAGGCGAGTCACTCCTTGGGCTAGGACATTGATGCGGATGAACTTTGGCAGAGGGGAAAGACTCCTCATCACAAGGGCATGTGGGAAGGGCATGGTGACAAATAGGTGGGGCAAAATGCTGAAAAACTGCCATGGGACAGGGGTGAAGGATGGATATACATGCTCCTCCTGAACTTTGTTAAATAAACTTCATAAAATACACAAACAAAATAAAAGTTATTAATAAAATTAATAAATAGATTGATTAAAAAATTAATTAAATATGTTTAATGACAAAATTTGGTTAGCATGTTAAATATATTCTCATTAACCCAAATTCACTATGCAGGTATACACATCTACTGGTATTCTGTCCGTTTATTTGCTGTCCATTCTTTCATGTAGCTCAACTGGTAGAGCTAACAACACCAAACTGTAAGTGTTGGTACCAACGGCTGCATTCTCTGTTCATAACATTGTCATACTGTCCAGATTTATAATTCTCATGTTAGTATAACATACAGTATATCATGTTATTATTTTATATATTAATATGAATCAGATGTTGACGATATCCATAGCACTGTACCACCCACAATCCTACATCTACAGGAGATACAGAAGCTCATAGAGATAATTCTAATCTGGATTTTGTGAATCGAAAGTCAAAAGATTTCAATGCAATTTTAACAACATTAAAAAATCTTCAGACCCTTAAATTATTCTAAACCAATAACAAAGAGTACAATTTCTGCAAACACTGTGAGTGTTTGCTGCCTGCCTTGATCTTTGCCTACTTTACATTGCTGTCTTGTCTTGCCCTCTGCTATACAGTACCTGCTAACTATTGCCTGTCTTACCATTATTTAAATAAACAAGCTGCATATGGATCCCACTGCCCCAGACTCTTCCTTACAGCTCCGTTGGCTTGCTAAGGGTTTTGAAAATTGTTATTATTGCAAAATATTATCTTTTTATTTTGCTTTATTATTATTAATATTTTAAATTATTTTGTGGTATTATTTAAAATCCATTATACCCCTGTCTTATAAAATTGTATCTTTTTTCTAAGCACCATCTCTATGTAAGCTGGAATGGCATACCTTGCTTAATATGATACCTATCATGTTGCTTGTCTAAATGTTGCATAGTCTCAGAAGTACATACTGTTTTAGTAGGCAGTGTGAATACATTACCCTCTCATAGACCAATGAGAGGTATGAGCCTTTACACACAATAACAGGGATTTCTAATGGTCCAAATATGTTGTAGGTTCAAATCAGTTAAGTCAACTTTTAATCCATAAACCAACTACATACCTAGTATCATTAATTCGTTTTTTTAGTAAATCTCACAATGAACGATACATATTATTGCAGAAACCATGTGAGTGCTAGGGCTCCCTCCACCATACCTAAACCAACTCGATTCAATGCTGGATTTCCTGAGGGACAATTTGTCAGTGGGTTCATCTCCTGCTACTCTCAGGGTTTTTGTGGCTGCCATCTCGGCCTGCCATTTTAGGATAGATAGGGTCAAAGTCATACACAGACCCTTTGAGCCTTTCTCATGGCTACTATCTCTTTAAAGAGAATCATAGATTTAGAGGCTGTGTTGGTCTCTCCATCCTGCTTAGACTTTGTCCCTAAAGTTCCATTCTTGATCGTGTAGCTGCTCATTTTTGCAAGTCAGAGCAGATTTTCATTTTCACAACCTGTTGAACAAAGAACATTCTCATTGCTATCTGAAGCCTAATCACAAAGATATGAAAGCAATAGAAACAATCCTCTGGACTGGATGTAAATGGTGCAGAAACAGTACAGAAAACTTTAGGGGTGGGCTCATAACAGAAGGAGGATTTATTGAATGTTTTTGGACCAGGTTTTCACTGGCCAGATTACTGCAAAAGCATCAGGCAGCAGTAAAAGGTGAAGCATCAGCAGCATCCCCTATAAGTCATTGAGGTGGATCAGAATGGATCACTGTCTGACTGGGGGCTTGCAAACATTCTAGCTCTACTAGATGTCTGTAAACCATTCCAACTTCTAAAACAATTGCAAAGGAGCTGATAATTCTATTTAACACAATGAGAAACAGGCTCATTCAAACATTTAATTAGACTCTCAGACGGATGCTGTGAATGATGATGGCAAAAGGTTTTACATATGCAAAACAGTATATCCTAAGAGTAATAGTGATATCCCAGCTGTGTCTCTGCATGACCCCCAGACCCATAACACTGGTTGATGGATGCTTGTTGTCTGCCTTTGCATATTCAGCCCATCTTCTAAATGTTCTCTTTTGTTTTTATCTTGTATGCATTTTCATGTATTATACTATTTTCCTCCTGGATTCCTCCTGTGCTCTTTTTAGGTGCCAAAGGAAGCCCGGTCTGCCCTTCAGGTTAACGGTTTCTCAAAGATTTACCTTCACTTTTTTGCACATAGTTAGAATTGTAAGGACCACCTACTGGCCCAATGATGGTATCCAATTGTGTAGGTGAATATATCTCATGTGGATACATTGTGTATGATTCAGAATTATTTTTCAATTATTTTTATCACTAGATAAAACACAATGCCATAACTAAACACTGTTTTAGGGCAATTAGCCAATGGTGAGATTCTTTTTTTGTTCCTCCAGGTTTCCTTGCTTACTGGGCCTTGTGAAGCTCTTGAGGCCATTATTTAACATTTTGTATGAAAAAAGGTATTATTTGTACCCTTTATATGTGGCATATATAGGTATTATATTGTACCCTCAACTTGGGTCCCACTCTAGGCGTGTGCTTCCTCCAGCAACTAAGGGGCTACCATGTCCTAGTGCAGGTAGACAACACCTTGATAGTCACCTATATAAATTGCCAGGGCAACCTATGCTTGCACCGCCTAAACAGGCTAGTAAGGCCGGTGCTGCACAGTACAAGTTTTTGTCTTTTAGGGCAATTATATCCGAGGACAGGTGGGAGCAGACTTATTGTCCAGGCAGGCTGTGACAGATGGGGAATGGAAACTCACATAAGTTTACTTTGCTTGGTAAAACTTCTCCCAAATTTGGCTGACTGAGTACCCTGGGCCTGGATGCCATGGCTTATATTGGCCCAGACTTCATCGTTACGCTTTCCCCCAATTTTTCCCCCTCTGCTTCTGGGAGTCCTAACCAAGGCCTGCCAATACTTGACTGTTGGTTGGGCTCCCTCAATCAGAAAAGCCTATGCCAAGTGGCATGCTGTTTAGTGGTGGTACAACACATAATGCAGACCTAGTTTACTGCCAGATTGTTTCAATGCTGGAGTTCCTGCAGGACAAGCTGTCACTGTGCTCATTACCTGCTACTCTCAGGGTTATTGTGGCCACCATCATGCTCTGATTGATAGGGCCCAGTTGAGAAACCCTTCCCTGATTTCTTGTTTTATTAGGGGAGCACTAACCCTAACATAGTGAGAGTCACTTCCTGGGAACATACAAGCTATGTCGTATTGGATAAGGGATGCCATTGTGGCACACTGTCAAGCTTCGCCTTTAGAATTCAGGGCTCATTCTATCAGGGGAGTGGCATCTTCTACGGCTCTGGCAAGAGTTGCAGCAGGCTGGTCCTTGCCACACATGTATCAGTTCCCTTTCAAGGAAACTCGATGCTGTGTCAAACTTGACGCTATGGGGAATGCGCTTCAGGCGCACCCGATTCTAAACACGTGTAAAACCAAGCCTTTTTATAGGCAAGTTCAAGGTCATGTGACGTAGCATTGCGCGCCATAATGCCTTTCAAAGGCACCTGCAAAATACGTTGTCAGCTTTTTGTCTTTAGTCTAGGGTGTAGCCAAGCAAGATAGCCAGCCATGAAAGAAAGCCAAGAAAGATAGCCACGAAAGAAAGCTAGCAAGTTAGTCAGGCAAGTTAGGAAGGGAGAACAATTGATTTGAGAAAGGATGACTACTCAGAACTTTAGAAAGTGCGTGCCACCACGCCCGCGATTCATTACGGCGGGTGACATGCATCTAATGTTTGTATTTTGTATGGAGGCAGAGCACGCTAGATCAGCTCTTAAGAGAGCTGACTGCCCTCAGTGCGATTTATTTCCGCTGAGAATGCTACGCTCCTACCTGGCTTTGTTTAATTCAGTTGGCGGCTGGGCAGCTGCACCTTGCGGGTTTGGAGGCAGAGCGGAGGCTTTCATCATAGGGCTCGCAGCTCAATTTGGCAGAAGAGCAGCGAGAGACGGGCTCTGCCTTTTCTCTTACGTACTCTTACATTTCTCTTACGAGCACACACCAGCGTGGTGTGCTGAGGCAGACCAGCTTCCTCTTTCTGGTGCATTTAAGGAACTGGTTGAGGTTGTTACTCGTGCTGTCGAGGAGCTGGTTGAGGTTGTTACTCGTGCTGTCGAGGAGCTGGTTGAGGTTGTTACTCGTGCTGTCGAGAAGCTGAGCCTCGAATGGCCAGATAAACGACAGCACATTAAAACATCTAAATTGGATGATCGATTCATCTTATAGACAACATTAAATGAATCCTCCCCGTTGTAATCTCCTGTTCTTCCCTGATCTTCATGCTGAGGTAGTAAAGTCATGGAAGAATCCATATTCTGCTTGTGTCTTCACCTCGCATCGAATAATTTTTTGTCCATTGTGGGGTTGCACGAGCATGGGTATGGAGCGATGCCTCGGGTTGAAGAGACACTTGCAGGCTATCTCTCTCCCTCTACACCATCGTCGTGAAGGAAACCTGCCTTGCCCTCTAAGTCTTGTAGGATTACTTCTAACCTGGTGGGCAAGGCATATGCGGCAGCAGGTCAGGCGGGTGCATCACTGCACACCATGGCGGTTCTGCAGGCATACCAGGCCGACCTGTTTGAAGACCTAGACCAGGGCGGAGGGTTGGAACTGGACGCGGTTCAGGAGCTCTGTAGAGCCACAGATCTTGGAGCAGATATCCTGTCGAGGCAGGGGCTGAGGCCCGGGGAATAGAGGCTCCATCCACAAGTGGCGGAGTCCATTTGGCAGAGATATGGCTGAGCGGAAGCTCTTAAATTCTGTTCTTTCAACTGAGGTTGTACAGACCATTCTGAGTGCTGGAGTTTCTTCAAGAGCACCTTACTGTAGGGTTGGCTCCCGCTCACTTTTATCCAAATAGATTTACAATGTGAAGAGAACTTAGAAGCGAGCGAGATCAATATAAATCAATATAAAATTATAAATCAGTATTATGAGATTGTTAAAGAAAAGGTTAGTTGTGGTTTTTAACCACAACTATTAGGAATTGCAGCTATAACGTGAAGGAGAGCTGGCCCTCCCGGTTGAACCTGGTTTCTCCCAAGGTTTTAATTTTTCTATCTATACATCACTGGAGTTTTGGTTCCTTGCCACTGTTGCCCTGCTGCCGCTTGCTTAATATTTTACTTTTTCTCTCATTCCCTTTTATTAGGCAGTGTTCAGATATTTAATGGTATTATTACAATGCCCTTTATACTACTGTTCTATTACATTTTATCTTATTTCTAAGTGCCATCTCCATGTAATCTGGAACGGCATATCTTGCTTAATATGATACCAGACACATGCCCTCTGTTTTTTTTTTGTGTGTGTGTTCTGTTGTATTTTAGGGACTTTAATTTTGGACACTTAATTATGGACACTTAGTTTGCATTTTGATTGCTTTGGTTTTCATATTTACACTTCCTAGTTTTCATTTGTTTCTATACTTACTGATTATTTCTTTTACCTGTGTCTAGTTTAGCTCCCTGTTATTTTATGCATTTGTAGCCCTCATTTTTTTCCAATTCATTGTCAGTTCTAATTTTTAGCAGGGAACAAAAGGGTAGATGGAACAGTCACAGAAGACCATGGATAGTAAAGAGGGCATCTGTCCTGAATTTAATAACAAGCAGTTCCAATTTTCAGAAATTATAGTTTTGGCCCACCAGTCACCTTTCTGGAGAACTTACTGTAGTTGATGCTTTGATTTCTGCTACAGAAGGCATCTCAAATATCATAGCGGGGGGCCAATTCAGAGTTGAGGTGATAATAGAGCAAGATAATAAAGCAAGATGGTATCAGACTCAACTCTAAGTCCACTTTCAGCAGGCACTTAGACACCAGAAGACCCAGGTTGAAGACAGAAGATCTGAAACTCCCATTTACCATCTGACTCCTCTCATCTCCCTCCTAAAAACAAACCTGAAGTCCAGTTCTCTGAATCCAATGGACCAGATTAACAGCTTCTCTCAAATATTCCAGATTTCAGAGATCAATGATGACAACTAGGTGATGGCAGGAACCCTGAAGGGTTACACATTATTTTGATAGTCCACTTTAGACATACTACGCCCGAATGCATGTTTTATTGCGCGCATGCTTTGTGCCGCCATAATCTCACTGCTTTTCCAATATGAATGTTATGTGCTGACGATGGTGAGCCTCATTCCAAGAGTAAATCAGGATGCCATCAATGTAGATGAATAATAAGCAATGAAGGTACTTCTTGAACATCACATTTTAAAAACACGGAAGGTGTTCTCCTTCCTTATCCAAACAAGGCTGTGTAGACTTCATAGGTGCAACTTTAAGAACAAGGTTGTGGGGACTTCATAGGTGCATTTTTTTTTTAAGACTGCTGAGACCAGGGAAAGAGGATACCAAAACCTGACAGTCATGTTATTGACTAAGTGGTAATCAATACAGGGTCTCAAGCCCTAATCTTCTTGGTCACAAAGAAAAACCTTGAAATGAAGATGTGACATTTGAAATAAGGGATGTGACGTTGCTTTGGTGTCTCCCACCACATTTTTTATGTCCTTCTGTTTGGGTAATGACAAGATATAAGTTTGTTCTCTGGGCATTAGATTGACTCATTTT
>JAZGTK010022847.1:0-10139 GCA_036877625.1 Ambastaia sidthimunki | reverse complement strand
CATTAATAGATCTGCAGGACACTATGGTTAAATGGGTTTCTGAGATCTTTGTGACAGGTTTCAACCCACCACCACACTGTTAGTGGAAGCAATGTTTAAACCATGTTTAAAAAATGTTAAAAATAACAACAGACGGTTCAGCTAAGTGATGCTTTGTGCCCCACAGTGTCACAAAGAAAATAACCTGCCAACAAATCCATAATACATACCTCTGTTTAAAACTCTGAATAATTATTTATAGTAGACTTTAATTTCTTAACACTGTTAACATTACCAATAATCAAGGGATGCCCGACAATTTTGCATCAAACTAATTCAAAGCACAAAAGTATTTAAATAATGAATAAATATGTTTAATTAAAAGCAGAATTGATATGGGAGCCTTTGCGTGCTTTGTGTTATCAGATATTCATCTGACTGTTGTGTGTGAGCGTATTGTGCTATGATATTGATGCACTGTTAAACTGTGTGTTCACAGCAGGTCTTTCCACACACATGCAATGGCTGCTGATAATTGTATGTAGTGGTACTGCAGGGGCCGTTCTCAGTCTACTCCTGACCGCTGTTCTTTGCAAATGTGAGTGTATTTATACATAACTGCGAAACTACAACACAGGTTACTTCACAAAGAATATTTAATTCTTTAAAAAGTTGAATGATGAAGGAAATAAAGGCATGAAGAGTTTTTTTTTTACATGTTGCACAATAATGCAACGGAAACAGTTACTCTCTGCTATACGCTGTTTAAACACCTCTAATCTTTTAGCATGTGCATCCTCTGTCTCTGCTTATTTTCATCATAACATCAAATGTTAAAGAAACAGTTCACCTAGAAATGAAACTGAATGTCATTAACTAAACAAGTAACAAAATCACAGAATGTTTGAAGAATCTTTATTTTAAGGGCATAGTGATCACAACTGTTTTATAATACAATATTGTATAGCTAATATCAAACCAACGCATTTCATAATAACTGGCATCAAAATAACTGCGGTGAACAGCTTTAAGGGAAAATTATGTTAACAGTGTTTTTTAAATAAGAGCAATTGTATCCCAGACTCCACCAGATGGCGACAAAAAGACGCTGTTTTCCTCCAAATTAGGCCGCACAGTTAGGCCTACTACAATTACAATTGTAATACGTGTAGTTTTATTTTATTATGACATTCTGAGTTACTTTAAAACACATACAAATTTATACAGGCTTCTATTGCACAAAACTTATCCATTATTTAATATAGCACGTACATTATTACATCAACCTGTGTTTTTTGTAAAATAAGAATGCATGATCTTTTCTGTTAATATTTATTAATATCACTGACTTATTGATGACTGTTTGGTTTTGCAGGCAAAAAGAGACGGGATGACACTCGTATAGTATTCAGCAATAAAGTCTATGAGAACTTTAGTTTTGCGACGGCTTCCCAGACACCCCAATCTGCTGTTAAACCTCAAGGAGAGGAGAGTATTTATGAAAACTGATCGCTCGGTACATAACATTTGCCCTAATGCCAGTCGGAGCTTATACTTGTTAAAAGAGCAATACAATGCAATATAAACATGTGACTCTCTACCTGAATGGCGAGACCGGGGCTAGTTGTCACACTTTGAACCCCAGTGAATATTTATGTACTTAAGTTTATGTTTGAAAGTCATGCTGTGACATTTTGACACCAGGCTTTATAGTTGATGAGGTGGTTTGCATTAACTTCTCTATGTGACAACTAGCCCCAATCTTCCATGTAGAGTTGCCGGACTTACACTGTAAAACAAGACATTGTTTGTGAACTGTATTCTTTAGAATGCTTTTATGTTCAGTGTTAAAAGTAAATAAAAAAACAAGCACTTTAAAATGATTACTGTTTTTAGTTACAGTAAATTACTGTAACTAAAGTATTATGTGTGATGAGTTTGTAATCACAGGCAGGGCTTCCCATACAGCCTACAGAATTACAGTTACAAAGAAAAACATTTCTCTTTGTACTTTTTGTCATGTGACTCTTTCTTTGGCAAGTTCTTTGGAAAATGACGTGTCATATATTTGTTAATAAATGACAAATCTACTACCGTAAAAGCTATTTTGTGTGAAAATCTTGCTACTGTGAACAAACAGGATGCAAAAACCAAATCTCACACTCTTACGTTGCATTAAAAGTTCTCATTGGATGATCATCCTGTTCCTTACTAAAACTATCTTGAGCAAATACTCAAGCATGTCAATAATACATATATTTTATTTATTATATATAAATATAACTTATGATATTTATTTATAACTTTCTACACAGTGAATCATAGATTTCTGATAAACTTCCCATTTCAGCCCACTCAGTGTTTGTGGTTAACAGACATGTGTTGCAATGGCATGCAGCTGTGAAGGTAGTTTTAAGTTATATACTGCACACGCAGATAACCGGTTAACAAAATAAACAAAAGAGCTGATGGTTAATGTATAAAACCGTAAGAACATTTAAGCAAGTAAACAGAAAGAAAGAAAGAGCAAAAAAAGAAACTATAAAGTTAATTTAGGTTTGTTCACAGTCCGTTCTGTGGCTTCAAAAGTTTTAGTACAGTATATATTACAGCCACATATATATATATATATTGTATTACCTTGCCTTAAATCAAAAATTCATTCTATTTTCTACTAATATATACCTTTTAATCTCTGTCTTGGTGGTTGAAATTAGGCCATGCAGCCCTGCCTCTATAGATTTATTTGACAACTGTGTAATACTTAATTATTATTTTGTTTTTTTGTAAAATACAAACTACTGATAGTTTAATGTGAAAGTAAATCAGGAATCAGAAGGAATTCTTAAGATCTGTCGCTTTAAACTGTTGCGTAACATAAAGAGGAAATCACCCCCACAGTGTTTTCACACATAAAAGACACTTTCAGTAAAGCACAGTGACATCAGCCGCAACCAGCACTTTCTGAGGATAGAGGGATGGTGAGTGTGTCGTTCTTATCACAGAAGTTTATAAATACGGTACGTTTACTGTGACGCGTGTATCGCTTTGCTTTTGTTGTTGTGTAGACATCCGTTCTGTGACTGTACGACATCTCTTCATGTCGCTGCTCAAGGTTTTTCATTAATATTTCTATACTTAAACATATCTCATTAATACATTCATCTGCCTGATCACTTAATATATGAAACGATATGTAAGTTTATTGCAAATAACTCAACTCATCTTTGCAGTGTTTTTCTGTGGCGTGTTGTTGGTGGATGCTTCTATCTTTGATTTTTGGTAATGAAAATATTTTATGTTTTTTTCACTTTTTGGAATATTATAATGTAGGACATAAATGTGCTAAAAGTATATTAAATGTATATCATATGATGATATTATATTATATCATGCATTTAATATGATAACATGAACTATTATCTTTTGTAAATAATCAGTTTTCTTAAATAATTCACAGCATAACCATGCAAGTTCTTTTAAAATAAAGCTTGTTAAATTTAATGTATTTTATGTATAAGACACTGAAAACACAAAGTTGCACAAGTGTAAAATTATCTGTAGTGCGAATGATGTCATTTTGCTGGTCTGTCTTTTTTAGTTTTTAGCAATGCAGCTGTGTACCATCGAGGAGATTCTGTTAATATCAGCTGCAGCTACTCACCATCTAATGACTCTGACATCATCATAGTGACACTTCACAAAAATAATAATGTGTTGTGTTCATACATGCAAGTGAATTCATGGAAAAAGCAACCATGTTATGAACACATCAGATTCATCTGGATTCCACAGACTAATGAAACATTATTTGAGCTGTCAGATCTTCAGATCAATGATACTGGCACATATAACTGTACTGTCAGGAGAGTGGCACCACCACCTGAAATGGATCTGTGTGTAAAAAAAATAATAATTAAAGTTATTGGTAAGTCAGTGTAAAATCATTAATACTGCACCTCCCAAATAAACACACAAGCATTATATTTATTAGTTTAGTTTTTTGGTAAAACAACTTAATGAAATCAGAAATAAAGCTGTATTGCTATTTTTGCTTGACATGCATAATTTTAAGCTGTTATAAATGCATAAACCTACGTTTTATGAATTATTTACAGCACGTCCTGTATTGAGGATGTCCTGTATGAAGAGGCCTGATGGATTACCCATAATTCTTTGCAGCTCTGAGAGATTTTACCCTGATGCTCTGGAACAGCAGTGGATGAGAGATGGAGAATTAATCCACAGCTCATACTCACAGCTGAATTACAGCACAAATCCAGATGGATCGTTCACTCAGAAATCTTACCTGGAGTTGCCACCACAAATGTTCAATGAAACAATCTACTCGTGCTGGGTAAACCACTCGTCCCTAAACAAACCACTCATGGCTAATATATCCATAACCACCTGCTATGAAGGAAGCAGTAAGTATAGGATAATTCATTCACTTAAATAATGTGTTATTTGCCAAACAAATGTTCTTGGTAGGCATTTTAAAATGTGTTTTTTTTTTTGTCCAATATTTTTCTTTTGTAGATGTAACTTGGATTGTGCTGTTTATCATCTCTGCTGTGCTGTTATCTCTGCTGTTTGTGATTATTGTGGTCATATGTAAATTTTACAGTAAGTTAAGTTTCAAACATAATTTTGCTATGGACTTAGTACTGTACCGACCTTTAGTGCCGTGACGTGTTTTAAAGTTGAGCTCTATAATGGAAAATAAATCTTTTTTAGCAAGCAGGCCTATGGGCGGGACATTTATTTACATGTATAAAAATGACATTGACAGATAAAACATTAATAGTTATTTCTGTGGGCGATGAGGGTCTATTTATATGTCTGCAAAACGTAATATATTGTAAGGCTGTTGACACAGTGAGCCACAAACCTTTCACACTTAATATCAGTTCCTGGTTTTTTGGTAAGCCTTAATGACCTCAGTTGTCTATTAATCTGATCCCCACGCAAATCAGTAGATCAGCAGTACTGTCAGCAAATGTAAATAGCATTGAATAGATTAAAAAACAAAACAAAGATAATTTGTGACAAGACCGTCATAACTGAATGAATTATCTCTCATGTTCTTCCAGGAAGTGCAAAACATCAAGCTGCTGTAAATGTTAGCGTCGCCCCTGAGCCTGTATTTCAGTCTGAGTTGTTTTATTCATCACTGGGTGATCATCATCCAGTCCCATGCAGCAGAAATCCTAGTGAAGTCTGGTCACCTCTAAACACTGGCTAAAGACATTTTACAGTGACATCATCTGAATCATGTATGTCTCATTCACTTCCCTGATGAACATCCATCTTATGCAGTATATTGAAATATACACATGTACATATATGTAAGATCAGTTATTATTTTCCCTTGAATGTATATTAAAGTGTAACCAAAAATACAAAATAAAAGTCCTTTTTATATTAATCTCTGTTTAAAAATTACTGATAAATTACTAATACATTAGACTAGAAATGTTTGTTCAGAAAGTAAATATAGGGTAAATTTTGATGTTTTTGTGTTGACCTTCTGAAAATTATATTTCTTTTCTATTTAATAACTGTAGATGGTGTTGCTTCTAACAGGCCATGAGCATGACTGTTCTCCAACTTTTTTACAACCAGGTGGTGTAAAATAAGTGAGGTCAGCAAAAATATGACCTCACATTTATTGTTTACAATAACTTTAACAATAACATTTGGAATAATAATATATACTGTATGTTACAGTCTTTGTGTAAGTGGTGGAAAAAATCATTAGCACTGTTTTGTCTTTCTTCAGACAGCTTTAGTTAAGTTAATCTTATCATTTCCAGGGACATAACCACCATCACATAACCAACACATAAACAGGTTTATTTCTTTAGTTCAAAAATATTAAAAACAATTTCAGGATGACTAGCTTTCCACACACTAAAACCTGTTAGCTGACGTTAGTTAACACGTAAACACAACTTCCTTGCAGTAAACTGGTTTCAGAATATGATCGTGGTACCGACATTGTGGTCACCATTCCTTACTATACATGTTCTGCCTTGACATGTTTTTTCATATGACCTACATGAACGTTCTGTGCACCACTTGCTTGAACACGTTTTCGCTGCCTCCCACACTGTGTGGTTAAAGCGATCAGACATTACAGCTTCTTCAGATCAGCCGGCCAATCAGAAGATGTAGATGTTTCTGCTACAAGAGGCCTCTGAGTAAACATTCACGAGACAATGAGGTCTACATGACATTTAGTTTAACCATTTAAATTTCCACACACCACACTGCATGTGTCTCCACGCATGTAGAGACACATGCATAATTAAACCACGCATGTATTATAAAGGAAATCCAACCAATGTGGCAGAAATGTATTTGAAATTATAAACTCACAGATTTGGATGCAGCAATAGTTTCATAATTGCTTGCATCATCAAAAAATAAGCAAATGTAAAAATACGTAAAAAATAAAGCTAACTAGTATAATTATATAGTACATATAAGTATATACTTTTTATATAAAATAAACAGGTAGTAAAAAAAATAAAATGCATGAATAGTATAACAATCTTTAGAGAACTGTATTGTGTGAGTATACTGCTTTATCTTTGCATGTTTTTGACCTACATTGACCGTCTACATTTGTTATACACATCTTCTGTTTCTCCCACACATTGTGGTTAAAACTAGACCTTTCTAAAGCTTCAGTTCAGCCACCCCATCAGAGTACGAGGCCATGATGTCTTCCTGCTCTCCAGTCCAAGTTATCACTGCTTTTAAACTGCATTTCCTCACAGCTGTGCAGTCACTCGTACAATATAAGGGCCGTGATAGCGACTCTTATTGTTTAGTGGAGTCCAGATTTATAATGCATTATAGGAGATGTGATGTATTCTCTTTTGTGTAATAAGATAAATGGATTTATACTCTTTGAACTCTTTGATACAGTGACTCAATCTAATCAATCTTTTATAAATGTCACATTTTCTCTAAATGCTAAATTGTTACTGTAAAAACTAAAACAACAGAAAGAAAGGGGTGGTGATACACAGCAGGTCGTTGCTGTAATTTTCTCTCAAGGTTGAAACACGGAAGTCACACCCGCAAAAAAAAACAGCATCACAGAAGGGACAACTGCATTGTTTAAACGAGTCTGGAATACAGCATGGTAAGAATATGGACATTTAAATATGATCCATAGACAAATTTATTTTATTAAAAGTATTGATTTGTTACAGTTGTGTACTGTAGTTTATGTGACGCTGTTGATTAAGATAAATAACTGTAAATAACTGTAATGTTTCTGTTCTTTGTGCAGAAATCACCAACGTGTTTCATTTTGACTGGCTGGATGCTTCTTTCTTTGTCTTCTGGTAATAAACATGAAGCATATATAAAGGATTATAATGTAATTTGTGTTTAATTGTGAATTAAAAATCATATAACTAGATTGTCAGCTACTCATAGTGTTTATTTATTGATTTTTAGTGTTTGTTTTTAGGTTTGAAAACAGAACGTGTTGTGTGGAGTGACACTCCAGTTCTCAGTGTTCATCGTGGAATGTCTGTTAATATCAGCTGCAGTTACTCGCCATCTAATGACTCTGACATCATCATAGTGACACTTCACAAAAATAATGATGTGTTGTGTTCATACATGCAAGTGAAGTCATGGAAAAAGGAACCATGTTATAAACACATCAGATTCATCTGGATTCCACAGACTAATAACATATTATTTGAGCTGTCAGATCTTCAGATCAATGATACTGGCACATATAACTGTATTGTCAGGAGAGTGGCACCACCACCTGAAATGGATCTGTGGGTAAAAAAAATAATAATTAAAGTTATTGGTAAGTCAGTTGCTCAAGTGTACCACAAATGTTTGCCAGATAATGCAATGAGACTATATTTTGTTTGATTTCATCAGTAACGCTATAGCAATGATTTTGTTGTAATATGAATAGAAATCCACACCAGCTAATAGGGAACATTCTCAGAATATTGGTTAACATTCTATAAAAGTTCTCTTAAAGTTATCAAAAACGTTCTTGCAGTAACATTAGTAGAACTTTTTTAACATTGTGTATCATATATATCTAAAACGTACTTTGTATATGTTTAAAAATAAAGTTCTTATAGCCAAAAAATAACATTAATACCACGTCTAAAAAAACTGGATGTTTTGAACATTCCTAAAACTTTCAAAATCACATTTTGAACATTTTTGTTACTTAAAAGAAACGTTAGGGAAATGTTCGCACAACCTAAAATTGTTAGCTAAGACAGTCTTTTTGTTTTAATGCCATTCCAGCAAGTCCCCATGTGTCCATGTCATGTGTGAAAGATCCTGATGGATTTCCCATAATTCAATGCAGCTCCAGGAGATTTTACCCTTCTGATCTACAGCAGATGTGGCTGAGAGATGGAGAACTTCAAAACATCTCTCAAACACACAACACTTACAGAACTAATACCGATGGATCAATAACAGTCAATTCATACTTACATTTATCTTCTGAAATGTCTGATCATGTTAACTACTCCTGCTGGGTAAACCACTCATCCCTGAACAAACCAGTAGTTCTCCACCTGTCTCCAGCTGACTGCTATGAGAACAGTAAGTTTAACGAAGGTTATTGCATGTACTGATACATCTGTTCATGATACTTCAGTAATATCAAAATGTTTATATAATTCTCTTCAAAAACCCTATTTTATAGATCTAAGGTATAGTGTCTTGATAGCCATGCTCACACCTATCTTCATAATGTTGTGTAAGTATTTCAGTGTGGTAAAAATACAGTTATAAATTCTGGGCTCCTTGACTGTATATTTCTTGGGGCCCTTTAAATGAACACTACTTGAATTGTTTGTGGCTCCTGCACACATGGACCCTACAATTGTTTACGGCCCTTAATTGTATAGCGACGACCCTGTTTTCAACACAGTGCCGGCCTCATATTCACAAAAAGACACATTGAAAGTTGCATATTTCATTTCTCTGTCTTCAAGGTCATCCACTGAGAGTCTGTCAACAGTCTCCTAAAGATGTCAGTGCCATCGGTTCTGAAGTGCAGACAGAGGTGTTGTATTCATCATCTGCTGTCATTCAGCAACAGAGCCTAGCAGCCCCCACAATCAGAGTGTGGTCACCCATATACTAAACACTGATTAAAAACAGTGGCTGACAATTGTAACCAAGCGGGACTGTTCAACACTTTTGTAACTGTCTTCCCAGGTGTTTAAATGTAAATAAATCTTGTGCAAAACCACAATGAAAAGATTGACATTAATCTTCCAGATTTTACTCATTCTTCAAATTTATCAGGACTCTTATATATTGTTCACACGTTTCCCACAATTCTTTGCACATTTTAAAAAGAAGCTCAGAAGAAGGTGGAATGTGTAATTTATAAATAAAGTGGATTTAAAAGTTCTGTGTGGGTACTTTAGCACTTTGTGCAGCGGACGGTTTAAAGGCTGTAATCGATTATAAACACATAAACCTTTGCATGTGTCACTTATGGCACCCCCTCAAACCACATCTGGTCATCTGACCTGAATTCACATGCATTATGTTTAGTACAAACAATTGTCACTCATGAGTCCTTTCAACAAATCTTACAGTAGATCTTGGTGCTTTGCTTACGAGAAGCTGCTAATTTTCTGCTGCAGGGTAAAGAGGTTTCTGAACGACACTGCAAACAAATTCACGTCACGTTATCGTTGTCACAGATCAAGACTTTATTTACGTGCCACGAGAAAAAGTACCGCCATTATCAACAACACAGGAAACATCTACATAAAATGGTAAGAATATTGTTGTTTTAAAATCCATTAAACATGTTTTTGTACTTTTTATTGTATACTTTTAAAATACATATTTTAAACATATACGTTACATAAAATAATAACTTTACTGTAATATGTGAGGTCATGTCGGTGCATGCGAAGAACTTTCAGAGTTTCTCTGACCAGAATCATGTAGAAGTTTTACCAAAATATACACAATTATAAGCTTTTTATACAAAAACATGTTTAAACAAACCTCAGTGATGAGCGATAAGGTGAAAAAAATAGAAACGGGTTAAAAAACGTTTTTCCATTGTGGCATTAAAGCAAAATATCATTATTTTCCAACCCCTCATTTTCTGTACAATCTACTCA
>JAZGTK010022846.1:0-10140 GCA_036877625.1 Ambastaia sidthimunki | reverse complement strand
TCCTGGTCATCTTTCTACAACTAAAAACTCTGACAACTGTCACAAATGACATCACTTCTGTAACACAAAGGCTTGTGGGTAATGTAATATCAGTCCACATTAAAAAACATGATTTGGGATATGCTAATTCCAATTTGTCAGAGTATATACTACAGATTTATGAATTGTGACGCAGCCCAGTGAGTCTCTATGAGCTGAACATAACTTGTGTTTAAAGCAGAGTGATAATTAAATTGCTACCAAATCTATCCTAATTACTGACTGAGTCGAGCTCAGGGGAACAGTGCAGTAAGGACCCTGTTACAACAATTTTACAATATACTAAAACTGTCCAATACCAAACCACTGACTGATAACAAGAAACACAACACAAGAGAGCAAATCAAGAGACTCATGCCAAAGTTCAGATTTAAAAGATCAAACATTTAAAAGTCATTCTGATAAGTGTTTTTTTCCCAATAGTAGGAGAAATCCCAAAAGAGTTCATCTACCAAAAATACATTTAACTGGTTAAATTAAATCAGCTCCATAAATCATGAAAAATTCAACAGGGAAGGCAAATGAGATCAATGATCAATCTCATTTCCAAATTACTGATCGACCTGTAAAATTACTTCAATTGCATGGCAGTCACAAAGGGAGGAAAAGAGAGAGAGAGAGAGAGAGAGATAAAGTGGGGGGGGAGACAGAGACTAAATGGAATCAAGGAAGGAAGCAGATAAAGTCTGACTATTGTTTTCATATAACCCTATTTTTTTTACTACACTTTCAGCTGTAATAATGTAAATAATTATATTGAGCAAAAACTTGCAGAAAACAGCCGCCACTTTTCCTACACAAAGCCATGCTGGACGTTATACCACCAGGTACTGTACTTACACACACACACACACACACACACACACAGAGAGAGAACAGGAGCCTTTGGGCAGAGGGTCTCCCTCAAAACAGCAGCCTCTCTCTGCTCTTCCTCTCTGGATATGAATAATTCATGAGAACATGTAAATACGTTATCTGGTGCATGCATTAATGATCACAGGAAGACGCGTCTTTCAGCTTTCATAATTAATAAAACATGCCGACTACCAAGACTGACACCTTTTCATTTTTTCAGAGTGTGCACACACAAAAGGAGAGCTGGTGTCAGCTGTTAACCGAGCGTGTGTATGAGAGGTTCAATAGAGATGTCAGTGTGGTCTGTACAGTGGGTGTGTATACAATACTTTAAGCAAGATATGGCCATGCTAATTAACCTTTAAACTGTGCGCTAACCAGTCACGGTTCAATAAAGCGTAAAGAGATAAAAGCCACGTGGGAGGACTATACCAAAGTACACTGAAACTCTTTTTGTCCTAACCAATCATAAGAGACATTTTGTTGATCTCGTTTTCCATTTCAGTGAGAAGTCTCAATCTGTGGTGCAAATACAGGTGATATGGGTTCAAGTCCCGCCCGCGTCATTTCCTGATCCTGCTCCAACCTTTTCTGCACACCATTTCCCGTCGTCTCTTTGTCTCTCTGCCATTTAAAGTCTCAAAGACCAAAAAAAGGTTATACTTGTTAAACAACTTACATTCACAGGTTATCAGACACACCTCATAACTTGTCCTTCTGCCCATCTCCCTTTTGCATAGCCTCATTTATCCACACAGCCACACACACACACACCCCACAGTCTCTGTGGAGCTGGTAAAGTGACAGCACTGCCTTGTCAAGCCTTTTCTCCACAGAGTTTAATTCACCCAGGCAGCCTGTCAATCAAAATGCCAGAGAGATGACAGCTTCTCCCATTGGCTATCGTGTTTCCGCAACGACAGGCTGACCTTTCATTGCCTCAGCAGCTGCCAGGCATCTTTCTCTCATCACGCTGAGAGAGGGAGAAGAGGGGGGAAGAGATGAAGGAAAAGAAGAAAGCAAAGGTATAAAAATGACAGCCCTACCAAGCCTACTTCCTGTGCTAGTCTTAGTAAGAGACTGTGTTCCAAAAATAAAATAAAAAATCAAGCTGCCTACCTAATTTAATTTCTGTTTCCTAGGAAGGCAGCTCACAAGGTTTTGAAACAAGGCCAGAAAGTGAGTTAAAATGATCAGACAGAAGAACAGTCTGGTCTTTATACTGCCACTCACCAAGATTTAACTGCTGTAGTGAAAGAAGCGTTTGACCATGAATCATTCTTTTGAATCTCATTTTTGTTCAGTCAAATGCTTTTGCAGAACTTGGTGTAAAATCAAACTCTGGTCATTCTGAAGTCATTCTGGTTCACAAGGCGGCTATTTTCTATGTAGGACACAGGCAACACAAATATAGCTCCTATGTACTTCAATGAGAAAAGACTAAAAGCTCCATAACTTTTACATTCTGCACTCACATTTTTACAAGATGACATCTAATATTTTATGACAGACTAATCAAAAAAATGCACAGATACACAAACTCTATGATAAAGGTTATTGGGTCTTTAAACTGAAAGATTCATATAGCTACTTTACAATGTACCCTTTAAATTTAAATTTTGGCTTTTGGTTAAGACATGTGTGACATGTAAAACTATTACAAATTAGTAAAAATCATTAATACAGCTACAAAATTCCTAAACTAATGGTTATATGATTACACAATATGACAGTAACAAACACAAAACAATGAGTAATGAACTAAAAGTCATTTCACTACATTAAAGAACAGGTGACATCATGTAGGGACTTAACGAGTCAAACCAAACCAATTAAAATGGCCTTCAATAAAGCGACTCACTGAAATGAATCAGAGTGACACCGGAGTGAATCAGGAACAGACGCAGGAATCTGAATAGAAGCAGCTCTAGATTGTCTCTGGTAAACATGTTCACTGCAGCAAGTGGAAAGCTGAGGGCCGTGCTAACAACATCTGCACGGAGAAAAGTGCACCAGACATAAACATGAAAACTGCTGATACACGATGCAAATGAGTGTCTTGCTGTGGAAGGGTGAGTGAAAGTKTGTCGYGTATGAGACACACACACACACACACACACACACACACACACACACACACACACTGGAGGACAGCAGCATCTGGAGGCTGGGGAGGCATCATAGCACACGGGCTGCCCGCTCGCCTCGCTCACAGAGTGGAGAAAAAACGAGAGGAAATCGGTTTCCTGTCATCCCCCATCTTGTCAGTGTGGCTACAGACATCTTGCGTCCTCTCCAGCAGCTGTTTGAAGAGCGCTCGCACAGATGGCTGCTTCTCTTTGATACAAACTCTCCCTTCATCTCTTCATCTCCCGCTAACTTTCCTGAAAACTTACCGAATGTCTTCTCCAACTCAAGCCTGTGCTGTCAAGACATTAAAACACCTCATTTCATGCCATTTAACAAGTCTGAGATGCACCATGTGAGGTAGGTTTGGTTTGACATTATATTTTAAGCAAACAAAATATGTTTGGTAAATATATTTTTATTTATACTTTTGGGGAATAATTATTATATTTGACTATTTTAGTAATAGATCATTTGCTTATTAGTATTGCTTATGCTAATTAAATTCCACAACACACAAGCCTGCAAATGCATTAGTTTTGCTAAACAAAATATATCTTCATAAGGATCTGTCTCATTTACTGACATGTCTTTAAGAATCACATCGAACAAACTGAAGCAGCTATAACGTCTAATTAACTAAATGTGCTAATTTGTTGGGTCTTACTGTAAAGGCTACAGTGTAACAGAATGTGATCTGCAACAAAATTCTTCTTTTTATATTATATGTGGTAGTGACAGGTCTGATCAACCACACAAACTCAGGGTGAAGGGGCAGATAATCAGGCGTAGGTAGACCCCCTTGCTGCCCCCTCATTTCTACAATTACATTAATACTGCAACAGATTACAAAACCATCTCTCTGGTGTTTGCTGAAATGTACAAAACATTACAAATTATTGGTTTTAAAACTGAAGAAGATGTTTTCTTAAGACACATCAGACAGAGCATACACACACACACATTAATTTAAACCTAACTGACTCCCACATTCGTTTTTGACAACAATATATTAAACAATGCTGGTTCAGAATCTAGTATGTTTACTAGATTAATGCCCCAATTCTACCGTAAATCTAGTCTTCTATGTAGGAGATTATGTAGGCAATAGGCAGTGAGGCAACACATGTATCTTTATAAATACAGATATACTGTATAAAGAAATAAAGACATGTATTTTGCCTCATATTGGCAATGACTTTACACAAAGTAATTTGTGTATTGTGGAATCTGACCATCTTAGAGAATCTTTTTGCCCCAGAGTCTTTCAGATGTTTGTTTGCAGAAAGAACATTTAAACCTCTGAAACATCTGGAGTTTTGTGGATTTGTCATTCATCCTCTGCAATAATCCAAACAGAGCTGAGGAATTAGTCTCCATCACAAAGACAATGTTTGGGCCGTGAGCCTGTATTTAGCTTCACTCAGCACAGAAGGGTTATGAAGTCTGTAAACTGCTTTTCACTTCTTCAGTGTCCAAATATAAATAAACATGAGCTCTCCAACGTCCATCTGCGTTAGCGTGTGTGTCGGGGTCAAAATGTGATCCATGACAGAACATAAAAACACAGTAACCTAATATAACAATTTATGTGCTTAATTAATTAACGCAAGCTGTTTTTGCAGCAAATCCAAGCTACCACCCGTCTCTATTAGAAGCGGACCACCCATCTCGATGAAACCCACCCAGTGTTGCATCCATCAACAGAGGAATGAGCTGCTTGTAGAACTACAGTAGAATAAAAGCAGTCCATAATCACTAAAATTATCTCTGCATGCTTCTCCATGAATACTGTTAGTTCACCGTTTCCAGCCCACAACAGAAACAACAAAAGCGTTCTGATGCAATTAAAGCAAAACATAGTGTAGCGCACAAACAGTCAGTGATAAACAGCATCTTATTTTCCCTGCTTGTTTTTAAACGCGTTTAAAATAAGGGGGAAAATTGCTCCAGCCTGTTGTGTAATTTACATAAAACAGTGTCTGTAGCCCACGCATGCCAGGAGGGGAAAAAAAACAGTCAACAGGTCAACAGGGTTGAACCTGCGACTGTGAAAGATTCTGCTTAGACATCTTTGATCTACACAGTTTGACAGTAAGAAAAGAGACACGGCGCACACAGAAAATGCTACAGCAGGTGTAAATGGGCACAAAAAACAGGAAGTAAAATTTGTAAGTAAAAGTTGATGTATTGTGTAGACATTCACATCACAAAGACCTCTCTAGTCGACCTACTGTAGATTGTGTTAAAACCGCCTGCACAAACATTTCATTCAGAACAGAAGAACCACAAATATAGTCCAATGTTAGAGTATCAGTAAACAACAACTAAAATTTCAGCATGTTCCTCAAAGATATTGAATTCAGAAGAGACTTTACCATAAGCTTTGAATTTTGCCTCATATACTAATATAATATCCCAATATACTGCTTATTAATACTTAGTAGGTAGCTATTGTTGTGTTTAGGTGTACTGTAGGTATGGGGTAGGCTTAAGGGATGTACAAAATGGCCATACAGAATAAGACATTAATGTATGCTTTGTACTAATAAACTGCCGATATGCAAACTAAAAGATAACGTGTTCAAACAGTAAATTGGTCCCAAAAAGTGTTACTGTCATTTTTAGTCATTTCTGGAGCTCAGCAAAATCCGTACTGTACACATACTGTAGATATGACCGTTCTGAAAAATCCTACAGAAGTAGAGATCCATTTCTGCACTTTAAAGCACTTATAAGCGCAATATGTTACCTGGCAACCCTGACATGGAAACCTCACATAATCGATTTGCTTGCTCAAAGTTCAATTAGTCATTCACTACTGCTCACATTTCTCAGTTCATCTCTCCATGTCCTCATTCATTGCTCTGGAAATCAACTGTGAAGTGAAATTTTTACTCTCTCAAAAAGTGCTTCTCCATCTCTTCCTTCACACACCAGGGAGCTGAGCAGTCAGGCGGTTGTCATGGTTCCCAGCCCTCATCCGCTCCTGTCCAGAGTCTGAACCCCATCTCTTTCATTTCAAAGCCTCTGCCTGTCAGTCTAACACTCACTCTTGGTTATAAACACTGTTAGGGGCCGTGTTAGATTATATTGCTTCAACAGTCACATGAACACACTGGGGCTTTCAACAGAGAGGTACAGCAGGAATGACAGAGAAGGATAGAGAGATGTAGGCTTTACACAAAATGAATGGCAATGTCTTGCTCATATGGGTTCTGTCAAGCAAAATGGACAGCATTTATTTCTCTCTGACAGTCTCTGAGGTACAAACACTCAATAAACACATGCATTTGCTTTAATTACAAGTCCTTTAATAAGTTTTATTTATAACTATAACTGTTATTTATAAAGTGTAAATTTAAGCAAAACCGGTTTCACTTCATTTTACAGTGTCCTTGTTACAGTGTAACTGTATATTTACAGTACTTATTGTTAATTAACAATAAATACTTACTATAGAAACTGTAATATAAAGTGTGACAGCAGAGCTTCTATTTTATAAAAGTTACCACAGCTCTGGACAACATTTTTCCTGTGTGTTGAGCTAATCCGAGTTAATTCCAAAATTATTGAAAGGATCTATGAATTTTAAGGGACAATTATTGTTGAAAAACATCAGCTAAATTGCACAGCTCTGTAGGAAAATGAGTTAATACAGTGTATTCTCTTATACAACTCCGTTCTCTTTCTACTCTCATAATTCATTTTAAAACTATATTTTATGTCCATTTAATTATTTACTTGGTAAGCAGTAAACTCTAAAGAATACAATATCAGCTCTTATTAAACTTTAACACGGTGAACAGCGGAAGACAGAGCACGACCTGAATCAGACACACACACACACACACACAAAATCTGCATTAACATCACCATCTGCCTCAGTCTCCACAGATTTCTCTCCAGCAACTATGATAATGATGTTAAAGATGCTCTTTTACACTACTGTAAACTAGTGGCACAGTAAGGAAGCCTCTTGAAGGTGCAAAGCATGTGTTTAAATGAAAATTTAAACCATGGCCCTTGGTGGCACAGTCAAGCTCTGATTAAATATTCAATGCATTAAAACGTCTGCATGACTATTACAAATGCATGAGGGATTTCAGACCACACACACACACACATCAATACACAACCATTAGCGCTATAAACAGATCAATGGCAGGTTTAAGGTTACAGCACCAGGCATGTCTCAGACAGACAGAAGGTTGTGAACCTTGTTAAACACCAGATCAAAACCCAGACAAGTAAAAATTTACAGTGTTAATACAACAGACACCGTATGGACTCACCTTCTCGTTATATTTGAACTTGACGTAAAACCAACTGGACTTAATCATAGTGCCGGCTGTTGGCCCGGGGCGTGTGGTACGCCTGAAGGAAGCGGAAGGGGTCGGATGGGGTGAGAGGTCCAGGATCCGTGCCGGACGTCAAAGAATGAAGATGTGAATTAATGCTGCTTCAGCCGGTCTGCTCCACCAGAGATTGTTCACTCTATCTGCTCGGTTTCTTTCCGTCCTGCTCTTTACCCCCCCCCGTTTCTTTCTGCTTGTGTGTATCTATCTCTCTCTCTCTCTTCTCTCTCTCTCTCTCTCGGCAGGATGTCAGCCCGGCTCTTCAAATGAGCTTCAGCTGTGTTCATCTGCACTGGCACATGCCAGAGAGCCAGAGGATATCCAGCCTCTCTTTTGCCTCTTCTATTCATCCCGCAATATGTTTTCTGTCTCTAACAGTTTTCTGACAGCTTGACAAGCCTCTAAAAACATGAGCCTGAAAGTCTCTGAATGATTCATTGGGCTATTTTACTGCCACATTTTGTTGCTGTGCTTCTTTCTGTTTGTTTTCTCAGTCACTCATATTATTTGTGGAGATATCGCACCGTCCTGCATTCATCCATCTGTCTCACACTGTGTTCTCCTCTCCCAGCAGTCAAACCACTGAACTAAACATCTCTCTCACACCTAACATGATATTGGCACTTAAATTGGCCCATTGTTCACTGAAGTCAAATTATACGGACAATTATTAACAAATGTATATTAAAAACATCATATCAAAACATACATACAGGCCATTTTTCACCCACCACCATTTTGAGTCTGAGGCTCGTCACAACTGCACCTTTAGTAAATAAAACATCAGTTCACAAAAGATTAAGACTAAATGACAGCAGGTTTTTTCCAGCTACTAAAATGTCTCCAAGCAAAGTCCCCAAGCAAAACATGAAAGTTAATGTTCTGATGTTTGTGACAGAATGACCAATTTCTGCAGCTTACTTCCTATAAATCTTTTAGGAACAGTATGGAATGTTTATCACTTCAAACTCTAATTGCCAAAGAGATATAAAGGGACTATGTCATATCTGTCTTCACTTGACAGTGAACATTCTGACTGCAGGCTAACACAAGCCAGTAGCACCTGCACAGTGAACCACTAGCTAAAAAACATTGTTCATTTTGAGCAAATGATGTCACATATACAGCAAATAATACATGCAGAATATTTATGTTGAGGCAATAATAACAAACTGCAAAACAAGGCCTGCAAAGTATTTCATTTAATGAATTCTGGGGACTTTAATTACTGAAATAACAAATCCAGCAGTACACATTGAAATATTTCATAACCACATACTGTATCTGCTGAAGAAGTGTTCAGCTCTAAAACTGAGCTTATAAACACCACACATACACAAATACACACTGTGTATTCACTGTTTTTCCAACAGTAATCTGAAACTAAACATGCCAGCCATTAACAGAACGAGAAAACCACAGAAAACCAAAAATTTGGCAGAAAACCACATAAATCTCAGACATGGTGCCAAATCCACTAGTATTGCACATTAAAAACGGCCATCAATCATGAGGTTTATTTACAACCATTACAATTACAGTTAATTACGATGAAGTGTGTTATTTCTGTGCCACTAGAAACACCAAACTAAAAAGTAAAGACCTCCCTCCATTTTCTATTGGTTGGACAAACAGACTGTCCCGCCCTTAAACTCACGCCATTGGTTGAGTTAACGCAGCAGTGCAGGGCTGGTCAGGATGCTCAAACAAACAGAACCATATGATAGCAGCACAGTGTTTAAATGCTGCAAATAATTTACCTTCAAATGGTGCGACATTACACAATCAGAAACCAAATGTTCAAAAATATGCAGTATTGCAGCATCTGGATACGACAAAACTTTGATTAACGCAGAGAATATTCCTTTTTTGCTTGCTGTGATATGACATTAATGGCAAGTGGTTTTAATAGCATAGTAAGCTTGGACAGGAAAAGCTCAAATTGATCTCCTTTAATAAAGATGCACAAAGAAACTACCTGAGAAAAAAACAATTTACACAAAAAACACAAGCAAACACGCTCAGCCCTGTGGGAGAGCTGCAAGTTCAGTATTACAAAAAAACATCCTAAACGGCCTTAATCAGTAAATCAATTTTCTTTCTATCTCTCTGTGGCTTCCTAACCCCCCACAAAACCCTCCAGGGCAAAACCGTTTCGAGACAAACTAAAATGAATACACTCTTTATGAGCAAAGTGGTTTGTAAGTGTCTGTGTGTGTGTGTGCGCGCCGTGTTTTTTCTGTTCCGTCTATTTTCAGAATACGGAAATAAACTGCAGAAAGGTGGTCCGGGGTCATCATCAAACAAACAGAGAGAAATTAACAGCAGATTTAGGCTGCACACACAAGCCCCGGGGGTGTTTCGGCTGTTGATCTGTCCCATGTTGTGCACTGAGAGTCATCGCCATGGTAATACTCAGTGACAGGGCGTCTGCATGCCCGCATCCCATTCACCAATGCGCACACACACACACACACACACACACGCACGCTCCACTTCACTGTGCACCCCGTGGACAAAACACAACAAGGCAGAGAAAAACAGTAAATAAATAACATTAGAGGGATGATCTGGTGCACATTAGAAAGACACACAAAGACCCCTGAGACTACAGGAGAAAGACAGACAAATAAACACAGATGGAAGAAAATAAATACACGATAAGTGCTTGTTTTGTACTAAGAGTCTGGAATCACTCATCTTGTTAACATGTTTATAATATTACTGTCTTTCTTCCTGTCAACAGCGTAAGCTGTAAAAA